>JAQZBX010019303.1:0-33906 GCA_029593785.1 Cabassous unicinctus
TTTTTTAGGAGGTGCCAGGGACTGAAGTCAGGACCTCCCATGTGGGAAGCAGGCTCTCAATTACTTGAGCCACATCTGCTCCCAACCTTTCTAGTTTTTATTTAAAGTAAGAGATGCATGACTCTTCCTTTAACTTGAAGACTTAGAAACCAATGTGTATTATTAATTGACCTAATTTCAATATTGTTGTGTTTCAGAGAATAGGGAGGCCTGAGAGATGGGAAAGGCTAGCTGGTGGAGTAGTCCAAACACACATAACATTTATCAATTAAGTTCAGTATCTTATATGGGCAGTTTGTGGAGCCCCAAAATAATTACAACTGTAACATCAAAGATCACAGATCACCATAACAGACGTAGTAATAATGAAAAGTTTTGAAATATTGCAAGAATTACCAAAATGTGACACAGAGACATGAAGCAAGCATATGCTGTTGGAAAAAATGGTGCCAATAGACTTGTTTGAAGCAGGTATGCCACAAAGCTTCAATTTTTAAAAAAACACAAAGTGCAATATAATGATTGCAATAAAATGAAGTATACCTCTATAGTCTCTAAAATTTTCCTTTCCAGAATATCATATTATTGGAACCATTCAGCATTTAGCCTTTTCAGATTGGCTTCTTTCACTTGACAATATGCATTTAAGATTCATTCATACATTTGCATGACTTAACTACTTCATTCCTTTTCATCACTGAATAGTATCCCAATGCATTGATGTACCCCAGTTTCAATGATACCATGATTCCTTCAAGTTTTTCATCATTATAAGTAAAGTTTCTATAAATATTTGGGTGCTGTTTTTTGTGTGAACAAGTTGTCAAACCAGTTGGGTAAATATCTAGGAGTGTGGTTACTGGATTGTATGGTGATACCATATTTAGCTTTGAGAGAAACATCAAACTGTCTACCAAAGTGGCCATACCATCTTGTAGTCCTACCAGCACTGAATGAGAGTTCCTGTTGCTCTGCATCCTCATCAGCAGTGGGGTTTTTTTGGATTTTAGCCATTTGAATAAGTATGCAGTAGTCCCTCATTTTGTTTTAATTTGCTTTTCCACAATGGTAAGTGATGTTGAGCATCTTTGTGTATACCTATTATCTACTTGTATATTTTCTTTTGAGTTGGTCCTATTGAAATTTTTAGACTTTTTTGAAAATTTTATTGTAGTGATATAAAAACAAAAAAGACCATTTTAACCATTTTAAGTGTGTAATTCAATTATATTAACCACCCATGCAATGTTGTGATACCATCATTACCTTTTAATTGAATTGATTTCTTCTTGTAGATTTTTATGATTTTTTTTGCTTATTTAGATACAAGGTCTTTTTCAGATATATATTTTGCAAATATTTTATCTAAGCATGTAATTTGTATTTTCATTTTATTAACAATAACTTTTCAGTGTATAAAATTTTAATGTTAATAAAATCCACCTTATCAATTTCTTTCATGAATCATGATATTTGTGTTGTTTAAGAGGTTATCACCAAACCCAAAGTGACATAGACTTTTCCTGTATTTTATTCAAGAATTTTTATAGTTCTGAATCTTACATTTGTCTTAAATTATTTTGAATATAGTGTTTTTGTAATCAGTTAAGTTTGTAACCATGTTCATTTTTTTCATATAAATGTCCAAATGCTCCACCACCACTGTTGAAAAGACATTCTTCTTGAATTAAATTGCCTTTGCTCCTTTGACAAAGACCAGTTGACTGTATTTGCATAGTATATTTTTGGGCTCTCTATTCTGTTCCTTTTATCTTTGTGTCTATACTTTCACTCTTATCATACTGTCCTGATTAATATAAGTTTACAACAAATCTTGAATCAGGAAGAGTGAGTTCTTCAACTTTGTTCATCATCAGAGTTTTGTAGGTTTTTCTATGCTTAGAAATAGATTTTTCTTTTCTACAACATTGCTTGCTAAGATTTATATTGGAATTGGATTGAATCTATACACCAAGTTGGCAAAAATTGACATCTTAATGATTTTGAGTCTTCACATCATAAAAAAACAATAATTCTTCATTTATTTAGTTTTTTTTTGTTTCTTTAAATAGCATTTCATAGTTTCCTTCACACATATTGCACCTACATATTTCTTATATTTGTTGCTGTTTTAAATAATAGCATTCATTTATTTCTAATTCAGATTACGGTTTTTCATTGTTGGCATTCAGGAAAACAGCTGACTTTTGTATATTGAGCTTGTACTTTATTTCTTATTATCATAATCCATTCTGTTCAAGGTGTGAGATAGTTGCTTCCATTTCTGTTAGAATTTCCTAAAATTATGGCATAAATCATCTGTACCCTGATATTCAGTAATCCAGAGAGAGGGTGTGGAGAAGAACAACCATCAATAAATAGTGATCTCAGAGATAACTTTGCTGTGCCTAGTTGGTTTAGAGGGGGTGTCTGAACATGACTTTTATGACTAACTGGCCCCTTAGATACTAGATGAAATGCCTAGGTGGTCACCTTCGCTGAAACTGGCTTTGCATCCATGGTGAGTACAAGTGATTTCTTCCTCAAGCACCAACCCCCAGGGGTGTGCCCATGGCTTTGGGATAACTCAGGGGTAGTGGGGTGTCAACAGTGAGCAAAAGGCTTCCTGTTTGTGAACCTGATATTGAAGGGGGAGTTTTGCCTCGTTAAACATTTTTATTTTAGATAGCAAG
This sequence comes from Cabassous unicinctus, assembly GCA_029593785.1. NCBI lineage: Eukaryota > Metazoa > Chordata > Mammalia > Cingulata > Chlamyphoridae > Cabassous > Cabassous unicinctus. Next base: position 2,694 of record JAQZBX010019303.1, read on the forward strand.
CACAGAACTTTTCATTTTCTGAAATGATTGCATGCATTTAATTCTTTGCTCTATCATACAGCATTTTACAATAGTATTCATTTATTGAAAGTATTATGGCTGGAAATTATAGAATGCTGTAGTATTTTTTGCATATTAGGGTTGTTTCTGGAAGAAATCCTGATATAGATTCAGAGAGTAAGGAGACATATATACAATTGTGAAATGTATGTACAAAATATTGGGACCTTCTTGGCACATGAATTGGGGACATGAGTTTCTGACTGAGACATTTTGTACCATTACGCTAAAGGGAAAATGTGCATCATGGTATACATGCTTTTAACAATATTAAATGGTTTTTCCTACAGTATTAAGTAGCTGAAAAATTGAAAGGTATACATATTAAGCCTCACTAATTTAAATTTAAATAGATTATTTATATCCAAAACAAATTGTATTATAATTTTTACTTTCTTGGTTTTAATGTTAGCAAACTCATCAATCATGTTTTAAAATTTTACTAGATAACTAAATTTGTTTTCATTTTAAAGAATTGCTATAGTTGACAAATTATTATGACCATGTAACAAAACATCAATATTTTTAAATTAACTGCTGTTTACTGAAATGTCTTTTGGAGGATCCAATTGTTACTAGTATTGTTTTAAAAACTCTACACCATTTATGAATTCAAATAAGATTGTAAAACAAAATTTGTTAATTGGTTTTACAATGGTGATTTAAAAAAAAAACTAATGATATTGTATCCATTTAAAACCATCTTATTTCAAATTTTATTCAGGATATAAACAATTGAAAAAGAAGAAAAAGTATCTTCATTCATACATGTCATGATCTCTCATATATTGATAATCCCAAAGAATCCACAGAAAACATCAAAAGTAATAATTCGTCAAAGGTGCAGGATATAAGATCAATGGGAAAAATTCAATTTTATTTGTATAATTTAGCAGTGAACAATCTGGGTAAGAAATTATGAAAATAATTCCATTTAAAATACCATGAAAATGATTATATACTTAAGAACAAATTTAGAAGAGGAATGCAAGATGTGTATAGTGAAAGCTACAAAACATTGTTAAAAGTAATTTAAGAAGACTTAAATAAATAGAAAGACATCATGTACTCATGGATTCAAAGACTCCATAATATTAAGAAGCAACACTACTGATCTACATATTTAGTGAATCACTATCAAAAATCCCAATGGTCTTTTTTAGAAAATAGAAAAAATGATCCTAAAATGTGTATGGAATTGTGAGGACATCAAATAGCCAATACAATCTTGAAACAGAATAGCAAAGTTGGGGAACCCACATTTCACTATTTCAAAATGTTTTGCAAAACAACACTAATGAAAACAAGACAGTACTGGCAAAAGGATAGACATAAAATATACACCAATGGGTTAGAATTGAGAGTCCAGAACCAAACCCATGCATGTATGTTCAATTGATTTTTGACAGAGTTACACAGCCATTTGATGGAGAAAGAATAATCTCTTCAATAAATGGTGTTAGTACAAATGGATATTCTCAGGCAAAATAAACTAATTGGGCCCCTATCTCACACCATATACAAAAATTAACTCAAAATAGACCAAAAACATAAGAGCTAAAACTATAAAACTTTTAGGAAAAAACATAAGGGTCAAATATTTATGTATTTGGATTTGGAAATAGGTTCTTAGTTATGACACAAATAAATATTTTTAATTAAACTGGGTTTCATCAAAATTAAACTTTTTTTTAAGTCAAAGAACACCATCAGAAAGTATAAAGACAATATACAGAATGGGACAAAATATTTTGCAAATCATATATCTGTTAAGGGACTAATATCTAGAATGTATAAAGAACCTTTTCATCCCAACAGCAAAAAAAATAAATATTCTCATTTTAAAAATGGTCAAAGGACCAGAATAGACATTACTCAAAAAATGATAGAAAGCAACTAACAAGCACATGTGAAGTTGCTCAATTTCATTAGTCTTTAGAGAAATGTAAATGAAAATCAGAGAGGTATTTTTACCAAATAAAAATTTAAAATAAACAGAATTGTAGATCACAAAGAGAAACCTAGTGTAATCTAAGGACTATAGTTAATAGTGCATTTATAATAATCTTTTTCATCAGTTATAACCAAGGTAACAACACACCAATGCACAATATTAGTAATAGGGAAAACTGTGTGCTGGAAGGGTATGTGAGAACTCTGCTTTTTGCATGGTTTTTCTATAAACCCAAAAATTCTCTAATAAAAATATGAGAAAAATTAGCAATAAAATATTGTTGCTTTTTTTGTTGTTGTTGTTGTTTCTTTTAAACAATTAACAGCTGAAGGCCAGGAAAGCAAAATAAGGCAATAAAAAGAAGTCAAGCATTTATCACTGTTAATAGATGATAGGACTGTCTAAATAGAAAAAAAATAAAACCATAAAAATATTGTGAAAGCTTAGTATACATAGAAAATACAAAAATCAATTGCATTTCTATATAACATCTTCAAATAGACTTTTTCACAGGAGTTAGGTGAAAGCAGAGGACACTGATAAGGAAACATCAGCATACTGGTTGGCTAGACAAAGGAGGAAAGAACATTATTATTAACTGAATGGACTATATCACTTAGCAGATATTTTGGGTTGAGTGTATTAGCAGAAGCAACCTGATGGTACTAATATTTTGTTAGATTAGTTAGCTGAAACCTGACTCAATGATCACCCAAAGAAATAGTTTATTAGCTCTATTAGATAGGACTCTGCTAACCTTTCCTAACAATGTCTATTGAGGAGAACAAGTCAACCCATCACTGAAACCTTGAAAAATTCATTAATAAGGGAAGAATGGGAGCTGGTACCAAGAATTGTATGACCATGATAATGTCATATTCCTACTAGATACACACATGAAGATGTCAAGTAATAATGCTAAGGGTTATTGAGCACATACACTGCTGCCATGCAGTCTTCTAAGTGTTTTTCCTTTCTCAAGGTATTTGCCAGCAGGACAACCATGTGAGGAGTATATTACTATAATTCACATTTTACACAGGAAGAAGCTAAGATTCAGAGAGTTAAACAATCAATTGAACATGTGAGTTTGAACCTCAGAAGATCTGGCATGGCTGGAGCTGGAAACTTGAATGCCATAAGCTACAGACAGCTGTGCACTTAGTGAGGCAACTTAGAGGTGTCAATAGAGAGCAAAGGGCTACACACTGAGCCCTCAGCTGCTCTGATGTTTAGAAGCATGTCAGAAAAACTGGAGATGTGCAGTGCCATGGCATGGGTTATGGGTATTTAGTCAATGACAGTAGAATATAACAACTATACCCTGTCTTTAACAATTTGATCTGCTAACTTTTCATAATGCTAAATTGCCACCCTGGTTCTCTTCTTTCCCAAAATTAGGAAAAGAAAATGTAAATATTATACAGCTTTCAGATATTCAGTGTGCACTCAAAAAATTTCTGTAATGCTTGAGCTAATTTTTTTTCTAGAATTACTTTGTGTATTTAAACTCACAACCAGACCAAGGGCTCTCAGTACTTGCACATCCCACAGTGTGAGTGACAGAAACAGAACTGTCCCTCTCCAAAGCAAAGATAAGTATAGAACATTTAATTTGTGCAGTGTCCATTGTATTTTTTCTATCACTTCATTATACAAGGTCTTTTCTCATTTTAATTCTAAATTGTATTTAGAATAATGTTTATTTCTTCTTGTTTTCACAGATGAAATAAATAAAGAAGCTGTGCAAAGTTAAGAATCCCAAAAATATCCATTCACTCATTTATTCATTCATTCAACAAATATTTTGGGGTACTTTCTAGGTGCCAGACATACACTGACAAACAGAACAGACAAGTTTTTGTCCTCACAGAAATTCAATTATGTGGAGGAGGCAGATGACAAACAAGCAAAATATATCATATATTATAATATCAGGGAGGGATCCATGTTATTTTAGTGGCATCCCAAGTTGTGTCTCCCTCACTAAAAGGCCTCTCTTTACTGTGACAACAGCTTAAGTAAAATCTTTGTTAAGACTCCCTGTAGTCATTTTATATGAGAAACGCTTTTCATTTCAGTTTCATTTGATAGTTTTTATATGTTGCTTTGTCTTTTTTTTTTTTTTTTAGTTTTAAACATGATTTTACAGCTGACAATAGGACACAAAGCCAATTCCTGCTTGTGAGAACATTAACAATGCACATTGTGGAGGTGTGAGTAACTAAGCAGTACTTTCAGTGACTTACAAAGTGAGGCACAAGGGTGGAGACTGAGGAATGGAATTTTTTCTGCATGGCCTTTTGAAAATGCATAGCAAGATAATTTACTAAAACTTCAACTGAATGTAAATTTTTCCATTTTTCTTCTTTCCATATCCAATTCAAGGTGATAGTTATGCTCTGCAAGGCAGAAGCTGCCAAAAATGCAAGGCGCTACAAATCTGTTTCAAAATCAGCTCATTGAGGTGGTCTCACTGAGTGAAATGGAGGCTGAGGGAAATGTGGGTTGGAGTGGGAAAGGAGATTTCTAGACATTGGGAAGGGCTAGGGCCATGCTTGTTGATACTGTCCTGGAGTAGGTGGCAACAATTCAGAGGAAATGGTGGATGTAGGAAGCCAAATCCTCTAAAGGTGCTTCCAGCCTTGTCAAGCTGCTCGTACTCAAGAAGGGCATGGAAGTAGCAGAGCCAATGTTTCAGGAAAATCACATTGGCTTGGACAAGAGGTGTGTTGAGGTTCTTCTCCAAAGCTTTGGTACTCATCATATCCTAGAGATGATTGCAGGACTATAGGCATTGGGGGGTACCCTAAGGAGAAATAAATTTGTTATCTATGATTTAGTAAGCAAGTACTTCTGACATGGAGTTTCATTTATTTAAAGACATATGCATAAAATACTTTATTGCACATGTAATTTTATGCACAGATTTGCACATACAAATATTTATCATTAATTCATCCATTCAGTTAATAAAGATTTACTAAATAATGACTACATGTAAGATGCTGTTCCAGACATTCTTGAAAATGAAATGACTAGAAGATCTCAACATTTGGAGTGAAATGGGGCCTACTGAAAAAGTGTTTTAGTTAGGGGAGTGGGTATAGTTCGGTGGTTGAGTACCTGCTTCCCATGTATGAGGTCCTGGGTTCAATCCCTGGAAACTCCTTTAAAAAGTGTTTTATTTCTCTTTTGCTGTGTAGCAAATGAATCCCAAATGTACAGGCTTAAATATAACAATCATTTACTGCATTCATGACTTTCCATATTGGCAGCTTGAGGTTCTTCTGGTCTGGTCCAGGCTCAGCTGCATACAATTGGACTTTCACATATCTGCAGCCAGCTGCCAGGTCAGCTGGTGGCCAGCTGGTCTAAAATCAACTCAACTGCAGCAGCTGCATCCTTTCTCTGTATGGTCTCTATCATCAAGCAAGCCAGTCAGGACTCATTCACAGATTTTCAGTCCTCAAAAATCAAAAGGGCAACCCCAATGTACAAGTACTTACATTTCTTTGCTTTATCTGGTTTACTACTGTCCCAGTGACTAAAGCAATCATAATATCGGTCCCATTTGAGGGGTGGAGAAAGTCTCCTGCTCTTGATAAAGTTACATGAAAAGTCACATTTTCTAATAAGTACAGAGAGAAGAAGAATACATGGTCATTTGTTTGCAACCAACTATAACAAGTAATATAATTGAGTGTCTTCCAAGCAATGTAAAGTGTTTGTTCAGTGCAATGGAATATACAACAGAGTGGGAAATTCTACAAAAAGTAAGGTCAGGAAGATTTCAACCAAGAAATAATGTTCTATCTAAATTTATAGAATATAAATATAAATGGATAGTTAGGTGGTGAAAATGACACAGGACATTGTGGAAACCCAAAGTATTCCCTTGAGGCCATAGTGCATGGTGCAAGAAAAGTCTGAAGAGGTAGGATGGGTAACTGTGGCATTTTTCTACATCCATGAACAAGCACAGATCTTCTTTTTTCTGTTGTGTTTTCCAACCACGTGTCCCTGTTCTACCCTCTGGAGTCATACAAACCAAGCCACTCTCTTCCCCAGGTGACAGATTTTATTGTGTCCTAGTTGTCAGGAGCCTCCCTACTCACCACCCACAACTTTCTTAAATCCTTCCTCAAATGTTTTCTACAATTTTCTAGGTCTCTTTTTCTAAATGGCCCCAGGACATATATAGAGGTTTGACTTGGGCAGAAAATATTGGACTTTTACCAGAATGTACTCCTACACCTCCCAGATGGGTTGATCACAGAGGTCCTGAGCTCAGTCTTTTTTTGTGATGGTAATCATAACCCTGTTATAGAGGCCCCAGAGGGAAGTACATGGAGGGGTTAAGTATATTCGCAATAACATTTCTTGGTTTTCAGAATCAGTAAGAAGAAAGTGGCACCTTCAGCAGCCAGATCACAGTCTACTGGATGTCAATGAAGAATGTGTCCTTTGGAGAACTTACCATACTTTCATTGATCCTAGTATGTGTCAGACACTAGAAATGCAAAGGTGTTTAACCCAAGTTGTTATAGTCCATTTGTAGGAGACAGATTTGTGACTGAGAGTCTCCCAAGAAACTTGATGAGTGCTGTGATGGGGAATAATTGCATGCTTTGAATACATTAAGCATGAAAATTGAGTTAGGACACATGCAGTAAGCTATGACCTAACTATAACAATAACAGCAAGCATCCACATGGTCTGATTCTGTACCAGCTATTTACACACTGTATTCACATACACACTATGTTCACAGTGTTCACATATATTAACCTATTTCATACCAACTACAGCATTATGAAATGGATAAAGTCCTCCTTATTTTACACAAGGGAAGTAAGGCAGAGAGAGCTCAGTTGAAATGTCCAAGATCACATGACCATTAAAGGGTGGAGCTGGGCCCCAAATACAGGAGCTTGGCTGGGACCAACACTCTTAAACACCATGTGTCTCTGAGGCAGTGTGATCCAGGGGAAGGGAGGGAAGAGCAAGACCAAGTCAGAGGGAACAGCCTGTGTGAAGATTCAGAGGCAAAGGGAAATGAGAGTGGTTCTGAGTGGACATTTTGTGAAAGGGTTGGAGAAATAGGTTTCAACCAGAGTCAAATGAGAGGTTTGGGAGAAAGCAACAGCCCATCACAGTTATTCCCTGCACCTACATCACTCTAGCCCAATGGATGACCACATCTTTGAGAGCAGGTAGAAGTTTCCATTTATTTTTTTAATAAAATCTCTGTCTCCCCACAACAAATCTCCTGCTTCAACAATTGTCTGATGTTTCATGTTGCCATTTTTAGGATCAAACATGGCCCATGGAACTGAGCTATGTCACTGATGATGTCACACAAGGATTATTGGAAATCTTGGCACTTATTCAGATCCCAACAATTCTTCCATGAGGTTGGCAATCTGAGATGTGCCTTAGGGAGAGCAAATATGGCTACCTATTGATGGATATTCAGGACTAAATTAGGGAGTCTAACTTGGGAGAGGTTGAGACATCACCTACAACTAGGAGGTGAGATAAAAATCCTTCAGAGGTTGTTCTTGGTTCACATTTACCCAGACAAGGTAAGACAGTGATCTGAGATGAAGAGGTCTTTCTCTAAGCCTTTAGGTAAGGATGGAAGAAAAATTGTCTCCGATTGATGGGATTTGGGTTGTGAGGAGTCTGATTTCTCCTGGATCAGATTTCCCCTGATTTCTCTTGGGCTTAATTTTTCCTGGTTCAGGAGAAAGAAAAGAGTTTGGAGTAAAGGTATGAAGCTCACTGAGACTTTCATTAAAAAGTGCTTCCTATCCATTAAGAGACAATATATGAATGAATAAATGAAGGGTAAATGAATGAGCAAACACAAGAATTCTACTTTGATCTGAAGGACTTTCTAGAATAGGTATGGACAAGTTACACAATTATCAGGACAGTAATTTAACTATTTTATATAGCTAGAAAAGGAAGAACCAAGAAGGCAACTGGGTCAGAGATGTGTGGGCCTGGGAAAGAGTGGTTAGGGAGATTTGTACTTCATTTTTATTGCATTGCCTAATTATATTGAATGCATCTTTTATATCAGAGAAGTTGTGAGTTTACAAAGTAATCATGCATCACATATAGGATACCCACACAGCCCCCACCAATCATATCTCGCATTATTGTAGAACATTTTTTTACAGTTGATAAAAGAACATTCAAGGTCCATAACTTATATTAGGTGTATTTTTCCCATAAACCACCCTAATTGTTAATGCCATGTATTAGTAGTTTACATTTATTATAGTGCATGAAAGAGTGTTCTCATATGTGTACTATTAATCATGGTCCATCATCTACCTCAGGGTTCACTGTATAATACAGTCCCATGCCTTGTAAAATTCACCCAAAGTGTATGCTCAATGACTCAGTTTCATCACAGAGTTGTGCTTTCTTCCCCACAGTCAATTTTAGAACATTTTCATTACTTCAAAAAAGACAGATCCTCTACCCCCTTATACACACCTATCATTGACCCTTGGCATTGATGTAGTATCTTTGTTGTCCTTGATACAACAATATTACAATATTATAGTTATCTATAGTCCATAAGTCATGTTAGTTGTATTTTTCCCATGTATCACCATATTAACATCTTGTAATAGTGACATACATTTGATCTACTTCATAGAAGAACATTCTTGTATTTGTGCTATTATCCACAATCCTAATCCACTATTAAGCTCACTATATTATACAATCCCCAAATTTCTTTCTATTGACTTCTACATCTGTAGACTACCCATTTCATCCATGATCACATTTACAAATTAGCAGAGTTAGATATACTCCCTATAACGTGTTAACATCAACTCTATCAATTTCCAAACATTTACGATCAAACTTTAAAAAAATTCTACATACTTTAAGCATCAGCTCCTCTTTACCAACTTTGTTTTATCTCCTAATGACCTATACCTTGGATTGTTAGTCCATGAGTTTACACATTGTATTTATTTCATATTTGTATAATCATAAAATATTTGTCCTTTTGTGTTTGGCTTATTTCACTCAGCATAATGTCCTCAAGGTTTATCGCCATTGTCATATGCATCCCGATTTCATTTCTTCTTACAGTTGAAAAGTCTTCCATTGTAGGTATATACCACATTTTGTTTGTCCATTCATCAGTTGATGGATACTTGGGCTGGTTCCATATTTTAGCAATTGTACAATGCTGCTATGAACATTGTTGTGCAAATGTTAGTTGACATTTTTGCTTTCAGTTCTTCTGAATATATTCCTAGTAATGGGATTTCTGGATCATGTTGTAGTTCTGTATTTAGCTTCTCAATGTACCACCAAACTGTCTTCCAAGAGGCAGCACAGTCTACATCCCAACCAATGGTGAATGACTGTTCCTATTTCTCCACATCCTCTCCACTTGCAATTTTCTGATTTTAAATAGTGGCCATTCTATAAGGTGTGAAATGGTATCTCACTGTAGTTTTGATCAACATTTCCCTACTAGCTAATGATATTGAACATTTCTTCATGTACTTTTTGGTCATTTGTATTTCCTCTTTGGAAAAAATGTCCCTTCAAATCTTTTGTCCATTTTTAAATTAGGTTGCTTATCTTTTTATTATTTAGTTGTATGATCTCTTTATGTACTTTGGAAATCAAATGCTTATCTAATATGTTGTTTCCAAATATTTTCTCCTATTGTGTAAGCTGGCTTTTCACCTACTTGGCAAAGTCATTTAAAGAATAAAAATATTTAATTATGAGGAGGTCCTATTTATCTTATTTTTTTCTTTCATTGTTTGTGCTTTGCATATAATGTTTAAGAAAACACCACCTGCCACAAGATTTTGACAATATTTCCCTACATTATTTTCTAGGAATTTCAGGGTTCTAGCATTTATATTTAGTTCTTTGGTGCATTTTGAGTTAATTTTTGTATAAAGTGTGAGAGAGGGGTTCTCATTCCTTCTTTGGATATGGATATTCAGTTCTCCCAGCACTATGTGTTAAATAGACTGTTCTGACCCAGCTGGGTGGACATGACAACCTTGACAAAAATCACTTGACCATAGATGTGAGGGTCTATTTCTGAACTATTAATTGTGTACCATTGATTTATGTATCTATCATTAAGACAGTACCATGCTGCTTATTTTCACCACTGTAGCTAATAATATGATTTACATAAAGAATTGAGAGTCTTCCAATTTTCTTATTTTTAAAGACATTCTTGGCTATATGGGAAAGTTTACCTTTTCAAATAAATTTTATAGTTGGCTTTTCTATTTCTGCAAAAAGTCTTTTGGAATTTTTTTAAAAAATCAGGATTACATTGAATCTGTAAATCAATTTGGGTAGAAATGACATCTTAACAATATTTAAGGGAAATGGATGTAGCTCAAGTGATTAGGTTCCCATCTACCATATAGGAGGTCCAGGGTTCGATTCCCAGGGCCTCCCAGTGAAAGAGAAGCTGGCCCATGTGGTGAGTTAGCCTGAGTGGTGAGCTGGCCATGCTGAGTGCTGGCCTGTGTAAGAGTGCTGGCTCACACAGGAGTGCTGGCCTGCATGGAGTGCTGGCCCATGTGGAGAGCTGGTGCAACAAGATGATGCAACAAAAAGAGACACTGAGGAGAGACAATAAGAGATGCAGCAGAGCAGGGAGCTGAGGTGGTGCAAAAGATTGAGTGCCTCTCTTCCACTGCAGAAGGTCCCAGGATCAGTTCCTGGTGCCACCTTTAGAGAAGACAAGCAGACACAGAACACACAGAGAGCAGACAGTGAGTGCAAAAACAATGGGGGCGGGAGAAATAAATAAATCCTAAAAATATATATTTAATCTACCAATGCATGAAAACTGATTGCCCTTTCATTTATTTAGGTCTTTGATTTCTTTAAGGAATGTTTTATAGTTTTCTGAATACAGGTCCTTTATGTCCTTGGTTGAGTTTCTTCTTAAATATATGATTCTTTCCATTGTTATTGAAAATGGAATTTTTTCCTTACTTCCTCCTCAGATTGCTTATTAATATTATATGAAAACACCAATGATATATGCATATTAGTATTGTATCCTGCCACTTTGCTGAACTTCTTTATTAGCTCTAGTAGTTTTGTTGTAGTTTTTTGGGGGACTTTCTAGATACAGGATATCATCAGCAAATAGTGAACGTTTTATTCTTCCTTTCCAATTTTGATGCCTTTTAATTCTTTTTCTTGCCTAATTTCTTGATAAAAACATACCAAAAGTTAAGAAAAGAAGGAAGCTTTTTAAACATGGTAAAGTGCGTATATGAAAACCCCACAGCTAGTGTTTTACTCAATGGTGAAAGACTGAAAATTCTTGCTGAGATTAGGAACAAGACAAGGATGCCCACTATCACCATTGTCTTCAATATTGTGTTAGAGGTTCTAGCTAGGGCAATTAGGCAAGAAAAAGAAATAAAAGGCCTCCGGATAGGAAAGGAAGAAGTACAACCTTTGCTCTTCACTGATGATATGATCCTATATCTAGGAAATCCTTAAAAATCCACAAGAAAGCCTCTAGAACTAATAGATGATTTCTGTAAAGTGGCAGGATACACGGTTAATATGCAAAAATTAGTACTGCTTCTATAGTCTACTGATGAGCAACCTGAGGAGGAAGTCAGGAAAAAAATTACAATTATAGTAGTGACTAAAAGAATCAAATATTTAGGAATAAACTTATACAAGTACATAAAGAAATTGTGTTGAGAAAACTACAAAACATTGCTAAATGAAACCAAAGAAGACCTAAATAAATGGAAGGATGTTCGATGTTCATCGATTGGAAGGCCAAATATCATTAAGATGTCAATTCTACCCAAACTGATTTACAGATCCAATGCAATCCCCCCCCCCAAAAAAAAACCCACATCGTTTTTTGCAGAAATGGAAAAGCCAATTATCAAGTTTATTTGTAAGGGTAAGGGGCCATGAATAGCCAAAAATGTCTTTTCCTGACTTTAAATCATTTCACTTAGCTACGGTGGTAAAAGCCATGATACTGGCATAAATATAAACATATTGAACAATGGAACCAAATTGAGAATTCAGAAATAGATCCTCACAAATACAGTCAAGTGATTGTTGACAAGACTGCTAAGCCCTTCCTCCTCCGCCAGCTGGGTCAGAACACTCTTCAACAAATGGTGTTGAGACAACTGTATATCCATATCCAAAAGAAAGAAAGAGGACCCCAATTTCACATCTTATACAGAAATTAACTCAAAATGAATCAAGAACCTAAATATAAAAGCAAGAACCTTAAAACTCTTAGAAGAAAATTTAGAAAAATAATCTTCAAGATCCTGTGGTGGGCAATAGTATTTTTAACTTACACCCAAAGCATGAAAATGAAAAAAAGTAGATAAATGGGACCTCCTCAAAATTAAACTGTTTTGTTTTTCAAAAGACTTTGTCAAGAAGGTGAAAATGCAGCCTATTCAAAGGGAGAAAATAATTGGAAATCACTTATCCTATCAGAGTTTGATATCCATGTTACATAAGGAAATTATACAACTCAATGACAAAAAGACAAGCAACCCAATTAAAAATGTGCAAAAGGCTTGAACAGGCATTTTTTCCAAAAAGGAAATACAAATGGCCAAAAAGCACATGAAAAAATGTTCAATCTCATTGACTATTAGGGAAATGCTGATCAAAACTACAATGAGGTACCATTTCACATCTTATAAAGTGGCCATTACTTAAAAAACAGAAAACCACAAGTGCTGGAGAGGATGTGGAGAAATAGGAACATCCCTTCACTGTTGCTGGGAATGTAGAATGATGCAGCCTCTGTGGAAGACAGTTTGGTGGTACCTCAAGAAGCTAAATACACAACTGCCATACTATCCAGCAATCTTGTTACTAAGAATATATTCAGAAGAATGGAAAGCAAGGATGTGAACTGATATTTGCACACCAATTTTCACAGTAGCATTATTCACAACTTCTAAAATATGGAAACAGCCCAAGTATCCATCAACCAATGAATGGATAAACAAATGTGGTATATACCTACAATGGAATACTATTCAGCTGCAAGAAGAAATGAAGATGGGATTCATATGACAACATGGATGAACCTTGAGAATGTTATGCTGAGTGAAATAAGTCAGACACAAAAGGACAAATATTGTATGGTCTCACTAATATGAACTAAATAAGATGAGTAAACTCACAGAGGTAAACTCTAGAGTATAGGTTACTGGAAATAGAATGTATGTTGAGAATGGGAGCTGATGCTTAATGTGTGTAGAATTTTTAATGTCTATTGTAAAAGTGTGGAAATGAATTGAGTTGATTGTAACATATTATAGTGAGTATAGCAGTTTGATATTATTTATAAATTCCAAAAAGATATAGATTATGTTTGTAAACTGATCTGTTCCTCTGGACGTGATGCCCTTTGTGTTAGATTCAGCTGAGATAACTTTAAATTATGTTAAGATTAGGGCTTTGATTCAACCACACCATTAGGGTGACTTGGTTTGAGTCCCCACTCTTTCCCCTTTGTGGGCTATCTATACGGACATTCACTCAGGCAGAAGATGGAAGTAAATACACAGAAAAAGACACAGCAAAGGAGAGAACTTGGTTTTGATGCTGGAGCCCCAGGGAGAGTTGAGCCATTCACCTAATAGTTTACAGCTGACCTTTTGAAGAGAACAGAGCAGATGAGCCTAGAAAGAAATGAGACCTGGGAAGAGAGATGAGCCTTATGCCAGCCTATAGCTGAGAGGTCAGAAGAAGCTGGGCCCACAGAGCTTTAAGAGGGAAGAGGAAAGCTGAACCCTCACAGATGTCACTTGCCATCTTGTCTTAACATGTGGCAACAGACTTTGGGTGAGAAAGTACCTCTTATGGTACCTTGAATTGGACTCTTTAGGGCCTTGTAACCATAGGTTTCTACCTCAAATAAGTACCCTTTATAAAAGCCAACAGATTTCTGGTATGTTGCATCAGCACCCCTTTGGCTGACTAATACAGTGAATATAACTAACACTGCTGATTTATAAATGTTATTGTGGCTGAAAGGGGTAGCCTATGAATGTAAATGTCAATTGAAAGGAAGCTAGAGAATAGCCTAAGCACTGTAACATAGTGATCTTGGTGGCAGATGAAGATTGTGGCTAATAGTATAAATATAAATATGTTCATTTACAAAGTGTTAAGAATATGGTGACATACAGGAATGTTACAACAAATGGAACTTATGGATGATAGTTAACAGTAATATTGTAATATTTTTGCAGCAAGGGCAAAAAAGATATCTCAATTCTATGGGACAAGATTAGGGGGTATAAGGGAGTATGGTATTTTTACTTTTATAATAATGAAAACATTATAAAATTGACTGAGGTGATACCAGCACAACTCTGATGAAAATGAGAGCCACAGAGTGTACACCTTGAATGGGTTGTACAAAAAATGGTACTGTATAACACAACGAATCCTGTGGTGGACAATGGACTGTGGCTAACAGAACAAACACGAAAATGTTCTCTCATGAACTATAGCAAATATATAATACAAGGGGTCAATAATTAGGAGGGTTTGGGGAAAATACACCAAATGTAAGATATGGGCTATAGTTAGTAATAATATTTTGACAATGCTCTTTCATAATTTGTAACAACTTCACAATAATGCAGGGTGTTGGTGGTGGTGTGATATATGGGAGCCCTGTATGATGATATGCATGTTTGTTTTGTAAGTTCACATTTTTTACTATACCCTTATTGTTTATGTATGTTCACATATGAATAATATATTTCAATAAATTTTTTAATAAAAAAGAAATGATGCTGTATTTTATCAAAAGCCTTTTCTGCATCAATTGAGATGATCATGTGATTTTTTTCCCTTCAACTTACTAATGTGGTGTATTACAGTGATTTATTTTCTTATGTTGAACCACCCTTGCATCCCTGGAATAAAGCCCACTTGATCATGATGTATAATTATTTTAATATGCTGTTGGATTTGATGAGCACATACTTTGTTGAGGAATTTTGCTTCTATATTCATTAGGGAAATGGGACTGTAATTTTCTTTTTTCATAATAACTTTATCTGGCTTTGGGTTTAGGGTGATGTTGGCTTCATAGAATGAGTTTGGTTTGCATGTAACTATGAATCTTGTCATCCAAGAAGTGAAGCAAAGGGTGGAGGGAGGAATAGAATAGATCAAACAGGGGGTATTTAATGGGCAGTGGAAGTGTTCTGCATGATCTTTCAATAATGGACACAAGGCATGGTAAATATCATCAAGATTTATTAAAATGTATGGTCTAAAATGTAAACTGTAATGTAAACCATTGGCCATGTTTAGTAGCTATGTTTCACTATTTGTATATCAGTTATAACAAAGGTACCATCCACATATAAAAAGGTATTAATATGTGGGGGGGGGAGGATGTTGGGTATATGAGAGTCTCCTGTACTCTGTGTGTGACTTTGTTGTGACCTAAAACTTCTTTGAAAACAAAATGAAAAATAGTGAGACACTGGGGAATGTGTGGTGGAAGGTACCATGGTACAGACAGGACACCAGATATTGTGGTGATGAAAGGTAAAATGTAAAAAAAAATTTTTTAACATTGTTAATTTTTTAAAATATCCCAATCTTTTAATTTTATTATATTTTTAATTTTTTAAAATTTTTATGTATTTTATCTCTTATATTTAGACTTATCATTATTGTTTCATTTTCCTATTAATTGTATTTGGCTATTGTAATGGCTTCATTTTTGAAGAAGCTTTGGATCACAGTAGGGTTACAATTGGGGTAGGGGAGGATCATTGGTGTGGGGTGTCAGTGATGGGTGATGCATGGGAGGAAGTTCACCGGAGCATACATATAAGGTATGTAAAAATGTTCAAATGTTCATGGGGTATTGTCACAGAGGTTGGAGACTCACACAATAACTGAGATAATACTGAATTCAAACATCCTGGAGATCTCTGCCACATTATCTAAGGGAGCAGTAACAGTCCTCCAAGTGCAGGGGCAGTGACTGGTGAAGGCAAATGATCCACTGATGGGCACTTGATATTGACAACTAGGCTTATGAGCCTTTGCTCTTTATATGGAAACAGCCTATTGTTATGGAGTGCCCAAGGGTTGCCTCCTGAGAGCCTTCTTGTTGCTCAAATGTGGCCTCTCTCTAAGCCAAATTCAGCATATGAATGCATTGCTTTCCACCCAGTGTGGGACATGACTCCCGGGGATGAGCCTCTGTGGTATGGAGGGATTGCTATCAAGCACCAACTAACAATGCAACTGGAAAAAGACCTCGAATAAAAGGGAGAAAAGGTAAAGACAAATGAGTTTACATGGCTAAGAGACTTCAAAGTGATTCTGGAGGTCATCCCAGAGGTGATGACCATGTACATCTCAGCAGGATTTCAAAGAATTCCAAAGTGGATACTACCCTAAATAATGGGGCTCCTGAGGGCTCTGGAGACACCCAGGTTCTATGGTCAAGTGGGTAGATCTGGAGTTTGGTGCCTTACCTGTGGGCCCTACTTTGGAATTTGTGCTCCTAAGAGTGACAGAGTTGGACTCAGGTAAGCCTTCCCTACACATGGCTCATCTGTCCCTTCTACTTGAACCTATACTTGGTGCTGGAGTTTGTAGGTGTACATCCAGAGACTCAAATCTTTGGGCTGTCCATATGCCAGCTGGGCCTAGAACATCAATGGAGTTGCAACACCTACTCTACAGCTCATTGGACTCGCCCAGTGATGGATGTAGGATGACCAAATACCTGAAAGTAACTTGTTTCTCTCCCTGTTGCTAAGCTACAAAAGAAAGAATTGTATGTAAATTAGAAGGCAGTGAAATGCAACCATCTCTTTCTGCCAAGTTCTGCTTTTGGTGGTCAAGAATATCCTGTTGAAGCAATGAAGTATGAAAACTAGCTTCAACCAATTGGCTGGACCTGCACAGATGAAGCCCCTTGCTGTCCTCACTTTAACTTGCTTAATTAACATAGTAAATTTCCCACCCAGGGGTGGAGTTATCTGCCCATTTTTTTTATCATGCAATGTATGTGCAAGCATGATTTTCTGAACATAATAATCATACAGTTATATAACTAGCTATGTATGATCATCCATATGCATAAAAGCTAATGCATAATCAAAGCAAATGCTAAATAGTAACTTAAGTATTTAAGCAAGAGCAAAACTGCAGCATGGGGAGTCATGTCTCTTTAGACTGACCTTGACTCTTTACCTCTGCAGACATAATAAATGTGAGTTTGCCCAACTCTTGTGTTGAAGGTTTCTTCATGCCATCTCTGGTTATCCAAAAAGGCCCTGCTTTGAGACCTAACAGCAGGACAACTGGTGGGGAGATGATGATGGACAATGGCTGTCCCAGGGAATGGAGAGAGTCTGCAGCTACAGGTGGGATAGTCCCATCCATCTTCCCTATGGGATATAAACCTCCTTTCAACTGGAGGTGGAGTAGACATCACCATCCCAGAATCCCCAGGATTGAGAGAAGAGCTATGGACTAGAGTGGATTTAGTGGTATTCTACTATAGACATATTGTGATCTTAGTGATGGAAGAAATTACAACATTGATGTGGAGCCTGGGGTCACTGGAGCCTCTAGGGGCAGGGAGAGAGAAAAACAGTTGCAATACAGGGGCTTTTTTGGGACTTGGGAATCGCCCTGAGTGACGTTGCAATGACAGATATAGGTCATTTTATATCATCACATAACACACAGAACTGTGTGGGAGAGAGTGTAGACTACAATGGGAACTATGATCCATGCTGAATGGCAAAGCCCAAGGATGCATTTTTCAACTGCAGTGAATGTGCCACACTAATAAAGGATGTTTATGTGAGAGGGTGTGGGAAGTGTGGGGAGTGGGGTATATGGGAATTCCTATATTTTTGTGTAAAATTTATGTAATCTAATTACCTTTAAAAAAATAAAGATATGATGAGAGAGAGAGAGAGAGAGAGAGAGAGAGAGAGAGAGAGAGAGAGAGAATGAGTTTGGTAAGTTTCCCTCCTGTTCTATTTTTTGGAATAGTTTAAGCAAGATTGAATGATTGGTAGAATTCACCTGTGAAGCCATCTGGTTCTGGGCTTTTCTTTGTTGAGAGGTTTTTGATGACTCTTTCAATCTCTAATTTTAATTGGTTTGTTGAGGGCTTCTATTTCTTCTAAAGTCAGTGTAGGTTGTTTCTGTGCTTCTAGAAATTTGTCCATTTTGTCTATGTTGTCTAGTTTGTTGGCAAACACTTGTTCACATTATCCTCTTATGATCTATTTCATTTATGTGGTGTCAGTAGTAAAGTACCTGTATTAGTCAGCCAAAGGGGTGCTGATGCAAAATACCAGAAATTGGTGGGTTTTCATAAAGGGTATTTATTTGGGGTAGTAGCTTACAGTTATCAGGTCATAAAGCATAAGTTACTTTACTCACCAAAGTCTATGGTCACGTGTTGGAGAAAGATTGTTGCCGACATCTGCCAGGGTTCAGGTTTCCTGGGTTCCTCTCTTCCCAAGGCTTACCTCTCCCCAGGTTCAGGCTTGCTTCTTTCCACAAGGCCAGCTGTAGACTATCAAGTGAACAGCTCATCTCTTTTCCTGGAGCCTTCTCTCCTTCCTCACGACCAAGGTCCTCTGTGTGTTTACTTCCCTGGGCTCTAGCATGAAAACTCAGCATGAGAACTCCAACATCAAAACTCCAACCCTGTCCTTTGCCATGTCTTTTATCTTTGAGACCCCACTCACCAAAAGGCAGGGCTCAATACCCTACTGAAAAGTCCCAATCAAAGCCCTAGTCATAACTTAATCATGCCCAGATGAACAGACCAGTTTACAAGAATAATCCAATATCTATTTTTGGAAATCATATCTATGTCAAACTGCCAAACTGCTACAGTACCACCTCTCATTTCTGATTTTATTTATTTGCATCTTCCATCATTTTCTTCGACAATCTAGCTAAACTTTGCCAATTTTGTTGATCTTCTCAAAGATTGAACTTTTGATTTTGTTGATTCTCTCTATTGTAGTTTTTTTGTTTTCAATTTCATTTCTTTCTGCTCAAATCTTTTATTTCCTTCTGCTTGCTTTGGGATTAATTTGCTGTTCTTTTCTACTTCTTCCAGGGGTTTAGTTATGATTTTAATTATTTTTATCTTTCTTCTTTTTTAAAGTAGGTGTTTAGCACTAAAAATTTTCCTCCCAGCATTACTTTTGGTGCATCCTAAAGTTTTTATATGTTGTGTTCTTGTTTTCATTCTTGTTGATATACTTACTGATTTCTCTTTCAATTTCTTCTTTGACCCACTTGTTGTTTAAGAGTGTGTTCTTTAACCCCCCTACATTTATGTATTTTCCAGTCTTCTGCCCATTATTGTTTTCCAGCTTAATTCCATTATGATCAGAGAAAGTGCTTTGTATAATTTCAATCTTATAAAATTCATTGAGACTTGTTTTGAGACCCAACATATGCTCAATCCTTGAGAATGATCCATGATCAGTGGAAAAGAAAATGTATCCTGGTTTTTGGGGGTGCATTGTTCTGTGTATGTCTGTCAGGTCTAGTTCATTTATCAAGTTGTTCAAGTTCTCTGTTCCCTTATTGATCTTCTGCCTAGATGTTCTGTTTATTGATGTCAGCAGTGTATTGATTTCTCCAACTATAATTGTGGAGATGTCTATTTCTCCCTTCATTTTTGTCAGCATTTTTGCCTCATGTATTTTAGGGCATCTGGTTAGGTGTATAGATATTTATGATTGTTATTTCTTCTTGGTGGATTGCCCCTTTTAATGTCCTTCTTTGTCTCTTATAACAGCTTTGCTTTTGAAGTCTATTTTTGTCTGATATTAATATAGCTACCCCAGCGTTTTTTGTTACTCTATGTGTGAAATATCTTTTCCCAGCCTTTCACTTTCAATGTATTTGTATCTTTGGGTCTAATATGAGTCTATTGTATGCAGCATATAGACAGATCATATTTTTTATCCATTCCAAAAGTCTGTATCTTTTGATTGGAAAGTTTAATCCATTAACATTCAATGTTATTACTACAAAGACATTATTTACACCTCCCATTTTGTCCTTTGGATTTTATATGTCATATCTTATTTCCCCACTCTTTTTATACTTTTACTACTTTTGCTGATAATCTTCACTTTGAGACTCTCTTCAAAGCCTCTCTTTCCCATCTTTTCCTTTTAGGCTCCAGCACTCTCTTTAGTATTTCTTGTAAGACCAGTCTCTTGGTGACAAACTCTCTCAGTTTCTGTTGATCTGTGAATACTTTAAATTCACCCTTATTTTTGATGAATAATTTTGCCAGACAGAATTTTTCACTGGCTAATTTATGAGAGATTTAAGATTTCATTATCTTAAATCTCTCATACCACTGTTTTCTCACCTCCATGCTTTCTGATGAGAAATCAGCACTTAATCTTATTTGGCTACCCTTGTATATGATGCATCACTTTTCTTTTACTGCCTTCAGAATTCTCTCTTTATCATTGGCATTTTTCATTCTGCTTAGCATGTGTCTTGGAGTAGGTCTATTCAGACTTATTCAGGTTGGAGTACATTGTGCTTTTTGGACTTGAATATCTATGTCCCTCAAAAGAGTTTGGAAATCTTCTACCATTATTTCCTCAAATATTCCTTCTGCCCCTTTTCTTTTCTCTTCTCTTCTCCTTCTCTGACACCCATGATGCAAATGTTTGAGCACTTCATGCTGACATTCAGTTCCCTGAGTCCCTGCTCAAATTTTCTATTCTTTTCTCCATCTGTTCTTCTGTCTGTTCAATTTTGGAAACCCTGCCTTCTATCACACTGATCCTTTATTCTGTCTCTTCAAATATGCTGTTGAATGACTCCATTGTATTTTTTATTTCATTTTTTGCACTTTCATTCCATAAGACCTGTTATTTTTCTTTGCATGCTTTCAAATACTTCTTTGTATTCACCCAGTGTCTTCTTAATATCCTTAATCTCTTTAGCCCTCTCATTAAATTTATTAAGGAGATTTGTTTGAACATCTGTGATTAGTTGTCTCAAATCCTGTATGTTGCCTGAAGGTTTAATTTGTTCCTTTGACTGGGCCATATCTTCCTGTTTTTTAGCATGACTTATAATTTTTTGCTGGTGTCTTGGCATCTGAATTTCTTGATCTTTTTATTCTGGATTCAGTTTCACTCTTTAGCCTAGGGCTTTTTTGTTGATTGCCTCTGTGCTAAAGCTCCTCTTTGACACTTACTTAAACTTATTTTAGAACTTTATAACAGCTCATGTTTAGCCAATCAGATTTTTTCTGCTGTTATTCATCTGTTTCTTGCCCTTTTTACCTTGCCAGTGATAGTGTTGACACAGGGGGTGGGTGGGTGGAAATCTGAACCATGCAGACCGAAACTGCCCACATTGCCCCAGAAACTAACAAATTTCTGCCCACATTTCTCTTTTGCCAGGGATAAGGTAAGAGCCTAGGGTGTGGTTGGTAGTCTAAGCTGTGTATGCTGAAACTGCCTGCAGTTGCCCAGAGAGACTGATGAAGGTCCACCCAACTTCCTCCCCTGCTGGGGGCAGCAATGAAGCCAAAGATATGGCCAGTAATCCATGCTACCTGGCCTGAAATTGTCTGTAGTTGCCAGGAGAGACTGGCAAAGCTCCATCCACTTTCTTTCCCTGTCAGAGGTGGGGTTGGAGCCTAGGCTTGGACAGTAATCTGACCCGGATGGAAAGAATCTGATTCCTACCAGACAGCAAGTCACTATGATTTTCAGTTAGTTCACCTTTGACTTCTGCCAGGTATGGGGTTAAAATGGATGCGACCAACTTCTTTATGACTTGGACAGGTTCAAACTTTAGCTGTACTTAGAATTGAACTCTAGCCAGCTGAATTTTATAATCAATAACTGAAGTCAATGCCTGGCCATCTCTTCCTCCCTTATTCTTTGGGAAATGGAATTTCCAACTCCAGCCAGGGAGTGGCTCCCAAGGTATCCTACCTCACCAAGGGGATAGGCACTGTCCCCCATCATATGGAATGCTCTACTCATAAATCTCCACCATATATGGCCAGCCTCCTTCAGTTCTTCCAATGATGGTACACAGTGCTGTGCTTACTTCCTGAGCCCCCCAAATGGGATTTTGATAGATATCTTCTGATTATTAACTGCACTGTAGGACAAACTGACTCTTAGAGATCCTTACTCTGAAACTATCTTGCCTGTCTTTCCTGAATGCATCTTTTGAGGAATTAAGAAAATAAAATTATTCAGGAGGTTATGGAAGTGTGTGGCATGATGAAGTACAGTATCCCATGTTCACTCCATGGTCCCCTGTCCTTGTGAGCTCTACTTCCCAAACCTGAGCTCAGTCAGAAAGTCTGCTCAGGCCCCTCCCTCTCTAGCACCAGGACCTAGCCTTCTCTAGGAAGAGCCAACTCTTCCAAAGCATCTAACAACCTAGAACAGCATAGTCTTACTTCAGGTTCACAGTGTTAATTCTTTCTTTACCTAAACTGATCTCCTGAAATTCTTAGTAGTGCTTTCTTTCCCCATTCTTCCCCTCACTCCTTCTCTGATGCTCCCCTGTGCTGCCCTTCAATGACACAGTCCTGCTTCTTGTTCCCTTCTTGGTCCTTCTTGGTCTTTTGCCTGGACCCCCGTGAGGTTCTTCCTCTCTATCTTATATTTTTTGCTGGATTTTCATGCTGCCTCTACCCCCTGCCACCACAAAACTCATGCTTCATCCTGAACTCTCTAATCCTTCCTTCTTATTCAGAAATCCATGGATACCCTTAGGCTAGCATCACCTGGATTCCACAAACTTAGTTGAGGTTTTTGTATCATGGTTATCTGAGGTTTGTGGACTCAAAGCTTTCAGACATGAACATCTATTTTCTGCCTCTTAAATTTCTAATTTCTAAATTTGTAGTTCAGAAATAAAGCCTCATATCTGTGGTCAATTGATTTTTGAAAAGCCTGCCAAGTCCACTCAATTGGGGAAGAATATTCTGTTCAACAAATGGTTCTGGGAGAACTGGATATTCATAAGCAAAGGAAAGAATGGGGACACTTGTTGCACACCATATTCAAAAATTACCTTAAAATGCTTAAAAGACCTAAATATAAGAACCAGGGCTATAAAATGACTAGAAGAAAACATGAGGAGGCATCTTCAGGACATTGTGTTAGACAATGACTTCTTAGACTTTTCACCTAAAGCATAAGCAATAGAAGAAAAAATAGCTAAATGGGACCTTATGAAAATTAAAAGCTTTTGTGCATTAAATGACCTTATCATGAAAGTAAAATAAAACCTACTCAATGGGAGAAAATATTTGGAAATCACATATCCAATAAGAGTTTAATATCCAGAATACATAAAGAAATCCTACAATTCTGAAATAAAAAGACAAATAGCCCATTTAAAAATGGGGAAAAGACTTAAATAGACATTTCTCCAAAGAAGATATTTAAATGGCCAAAAACACATGAAAAGATCCTTGAAATCATTAGCTATTAAGGAAATGCAAATCAGAACCACAATGTGATATCATTTCACACTCACTAAAATGAAAACTATTTAAAAAATGGAAAGTTACAAGTGTTGGAGAGGATGTGGAGAAATAGCAGCATTCATTCATTGCTGGTGGGAATGTAAAATAGTGGCTGTTGTAGAAGACTGACAGTTCCTCTGAAATTTAGGTATAGAATTACTATATGAATCTCCAATCCCACCTCTAGGTAAATATCAAAATGATTTGAAAGCAGGACACACCCAATGTTCATAGCATCATTATTTATAATTGCCAAAGGATGAAAGTAACCCAAGTGTCCATCAATCAATGAATAGATAAATAAAATATGGTATATACATGAAATGGAATATCATTCAACCATAAAAAGTAATGAAGTTCTGATAAATGTGATAACTTGGATAAACCTTCAAGACCTCATGTTGAGTAAAACAAGCCATATAAAAAGGACATATGTTGTTTGAAATAATTAAACTAAGTAAATGCAGAGAGTCAGAGTCTAGAATATGGGTTACCAAGGTCTGAGGTGAGGGTAGGAAATTAGAAGTTAATGCTTAGTTTTTAGAGTTCTAGTATGGTTGATGGTAAAGTTTTGTTAATGGATACTGGTAATGGTAGCAAAACATTGTGAATGTAATTAACAGCACTCAACTATATATATGAAGATTGTTAACAGGAGAAATTTAATTTTTTTATATGTTAAAAGAATAATAAAAAACCCACAAAAGAATGTGTTAGGTTGTAACTTACTGACCCTGAGCTCAAGTTATGTGTCTAAATGCAGAATGCTCCATTCTGGCTCCCGCTTTTTTCACACCCTTGTTGAACCACAGAGCATTCTCTCCCCCAGTGATAAGGCAGTCCTCAGAAACTCACTATCTACCCTGAGAACAGCAAGCATGTGAACACCCCATATCTTCACACCCCTCTCAAACCCTGCCCAACTCTGCCAGTTCAAAAGGTGCTTCCCAGCTCAATCAGATGGGCTGAAGTCTGCCTTCAGACCCCTGCCATGTGGGCAGGCTGAAGTTTTACTTCAGACTCCCACCATGCCAGTGATCTAATAAACTTCTCTGTCTGAACCTTTGTCTGTCTCCAAGCCTTATTGAACTGGGACCTAACATTTTGGTGCTGAAGCCTAGGAGGCCTTGTTGAGGCAGGCCAAAGTCATAAAGATCCTCCACCTCACCATTGCAGCTTTTCCATCCAACACTGGACACAGATTCGTGTTTGGGTGAGTCTTGGAGCCTCTACAGAGGTTCCTGTCCATTTTTCCTCTGCCTGGAAATCCTAGGGCTAAGTCAATGATCCACTCTGGCATCAGGGAACTGTCCCCATCACTTGACCTTCTTGGCTCTGGGGACACTTGGTCCCGAGTTTGGGCACTGGTTGTTACTGGCCTTCACCTGACCTTCCCAGCTCCAGGGAAACCCAGTTCTGTGTTCAGTCAGCAGCCCTCTGGCCCCTAACCAGTCTGGAAGTGAAAGATTCAAGGATACTTGCTTCTTTTCTTCCACACCCCCCATACCTGAAAGTCTCCAAACTCACCCACATATTTCTCTGTAACCATTCTCTCCCACCAATCCTGCACTAGCTAACAAATCCTCCTTCTCTGCAGCCAGGCCCTCCTCTTGCATACAAAAGCAGCCTCCTCTGATTTCAACTCCTCTAATCACACCAAGCCCCCACCACCATATGTCCCATCAGCACCCTCTGAACCAAATCCACAACCTCCTCTAGAGCCATGCCTGCTGTGTAAGCAAGGAATCCATGGGAAGTCTGATTGCCCACAGGCCTCTCAAGGCAAGAAGGCATTGGTTACCCAGTCAGACCCAACCCTTGCCTTCAACCTCCCAGACCTTCTGGGACAGGCAACAGGCAATTGAAAGTGCCCAGAAACCAGGCAAGCCCCTCACCCGTCTCCAAAGCAGAACTCAGGTAACTCTGATGATGGCAGATAAGCCAATTTCATTTCTTATTGATAAGAAAACCACTTACTCTGCCCTTCCCAAATTCCCTAACCCTTAACTCACTCTTCCATTTCAATGAAATAGTTTCACAACCCCCCACAACCCCTCTTTTGCCATAGTCACTAAAAAGTCACCTGTTCATCCAATCACTCCCTTCTCTGCTCTCCTTTTCCTGTCAAGCTCTGAAACACTGAAATTCTTATCACTGCTGCCCATCACAAACCAGTCACAACTCAACTCAAAAATCCTAGCCACATCCCATTCAAACCCCAATATCCTGTCCTTTTTGGTGCCCTGCAAAGTATCAAACCTGCAATTACTCACTTCTTACATGTAAGCTTTTAGTTTACTTCTGAACTTTAAGTCTGTCTAAGTGTACTCCTAAAGAGTAATAATCCAAAATACATGTATAAAATGTCTATTTGAACTGCTGAATTAGTACTTAACTGCATTTATACTGTTCAAGTATTCAACTGGTTGCTGATTACTAAAAAAAGTGTTTCCAAAAAGAAGTTTTCATGTAAAGAAAACATTGATTGCAGAAAAAATCTTAAAAACTGTAAAATCAGAGATGTAAAGTAATGAAAACCTTGAAAATAGTCATACCAAAGGAGTAAGAATTATGAGTTAAGTTGATGAGCTTTTTGTTTCTGTTAGTGTGTCTTAACTCTTTTTGTTTGTTCAGTGTATATTTTGATACCTCCAGATGGTGATATTAAATTAACAAATGAAAATTATTAAAAGAGCTCTATTCAAATGGCCAAAAATTAAATAAGTGCTTATATTAAGTAAATATGGATACTAATTTGAAATGATAAAAATAACTACAACCAAATTAAATCATTAATCTGACAAGTTTGTTTAACTTTGATGGTAATTGTATGTTTTAAGAGGTTTGCTTTGAAACAGTTTCCAAAGTCGTGTTGGTAATTTAAGTATGGAAGTTATATAGAATGTGTTTCTATTATTAAGGAAAAAGAAAGTAATTTCATCCTAAGATAAAATGGAAAAAACAAAATATGAAACAAAACCTGAATGAATACAGAAAGTGCAGAAGGTGCACAGAAAAGGAATTTTTGTGGTTAAAGTTGAGTAAGATTTGATGGGTCTACCAAATAATATACTGATGCAAAGTTAAAATTTTGTTCTTTCTCAAAGTTTCTTAAATCATTTGTCTGTTTTAGTGAGTGTACCAAAAAAAAAAAAAAGAACGTTTGTTTTATCAAAATAGCTTCTTGTACTTTAACCTTAACATTTCCTTGTATGTTTAAAAAACAGCAAGACTTTACTTTTAAAAGAACATAATGTTCAAACCTGACAACTTTTAACATTTTGCTTTTTCAAAATCAATCCTTAAAAGTATCTTTTTATTTCAAACTATTACAAAAGACTTATTCTTTCACTTTGGAAAAACAATAGTATGTGTCACAGAAACAACCTGGAAATCAAAAGGCAGATGCTTTAACTTATACTCATCTGATTCACACTGAAGGTTGCTGTGGGGTGATATATAACAGTAAGCTGGCATAAATTAAAATACCACTGCCATTTTCAGCAACTCTACATATTATTGGTTTATGACAAAAAATTAATATCCAGTTATGTCACTATCACTTTGTTTTAAAACTTGCTAAAGCTTTCTTTAGTATCTCCCTAGGGAAATCAATCCAGCCTGCATTCACCTTCATGTGAAAAAGCCAAGGGTAGATTTTGCAGTGCTTCCCAAGGTTGTGTGCATAGCCCAATCATCTATCCTGTCCTGTGACAAAAATCCAGCTGCATGGGAAAAAACCTGTAACTATAACCCTATTTCATTATATTAATAATATTGTGTTAACCAGAAATTCTTTTTACAGAAATAGCTTAAGAGCTTGGAACAGGCAAACAATTAAAGCAAGCTACAACATCCTTGCTACTCTATCAAACTGTTAAAGTATAATGTTTTCCCACATCACAAACTCCAAAACAATTAATAGCCTTTCTAAAATTGTTTGTGTACTGAAAACACTTCATCCTTCATTTAGTTCAGATGTTAAAACCATTGTATGTGTTAATCAGAAAAAGTTGTATGGAAATAAGAAACCCCGACCCCAGCAGGTTGCTTTTAAAACAATAACACAGGCTCTAGCAGTAACAGGGGTAAATCTTAACTTACCCTGTAAATTTAATGTAGCCAGCACCAACATTGGCTTGCATAATGTTTGTGGCAGAGGCAACATTCTAAAGAAATATGCTTTGAGTTGTAATCACAATTGTAAAAGGGGCCAAATTACAATATTGTCCCTTAATAATAATTAAAAAAGCAACCATACTCAGCCATACCATGCCCTGTTGCAAATAAAAGGCCTAACCCGTTATTGTCTGGTCACTCTGAAAACTGCCATCCCTACCCAGGGGTAGATTGCAGATACTAGAAACAAGACAGAAACAATGAACTATTGTAAACCACTCTCTGTGAAGAAGAAATCTGTGAACAGACATCTGAAATGCCTGCCAGTAGCAACAGGTAACTGTTTATCATATCCCTGCCTACTCCTCTAACATCCCTCTCAGAACTATTATAGCAGATGCCCTCATGAAGATTCAGAACCATACCATCAAAAGCCAAGAAGCAGCAGAGTAGCTCTGCAAAATAAACAGTCATCATGACTACTGAACCCTGTAGCAGCACTTCCAGCTGCCTGTTGCTTGCCAACAACTCATGGACATCACCCACAGATATTCATCACACTCACCCCAATGACTGCGCATCAGCCCCCTCCCACTTTCAGAAGGGTCAAGGTATGCTTTCACTACTGCAAACATTGCAATGGAACTCTTGTAACCAGAAAGCTACTATTTGCTGCCTAAAAAATGTAAGTGCCCTGTATACAATGCCAGCCTAAATTAACAGCTACCAAGAAATTTTATTTACCAGTCACCTCATGCAGTCTTAAACCATGAATCAGAATATTAATTGGACTTTTTATTTAAAAAATGAATGACATTTTAATGAAACAGCTAAAAGGCAATAAAGAATCTTTACAACATAAACTAGGTTTAAACTCAGCATTCCAGTTAAAGTGCTGAAAGCAAAACCAATGCAGACACTGAAATTATAAATTGAAGTGCCAGCAACTCTACAGCCCAAAATAATAATAATAATAATACTTTATTGTTGCCTATACCTGAAACTATACAAACTGGGGGAAAATAAAATCATTTTAACTCTAGGCCTATGCAGCCCTACTGGTTGGGAATCTTAAGTCCATGAAAAATAAAAATCACTCAAAAATATTGTTATGAAACTACAGTTAATAATCTAAAGTCCCCTATTCCCACTAAACTCTATGTGTATCTATGTAAACTCTTCTTAAGCCTAAACTGATTTTTAATGTCACTGAATAAAACTCAAAGAAAATTTGTAAAGAAATAGAAAAATATATTGTATTAAAAACCTCTTCATAAAACCCCCCTACCTGGTACTTTGTTATCTACTAATGAAAACTTGCTTATATTCTGTTAAACCCACCAAATTATGTAATTTCACTGTCAACCATTAATATTCAGTGTTGAATATATGTTACCACTGCTCAATCTTCCTAACTCCTCTCATATTAATCTTCTTAATACTTCTCCTCAAACTCCTGGAGGCAATAGTCTCACAACCCACCCTAGATCTCATGGTTAATTCCCATCCTCACCTCATTAATAAATCTCCTTCTTTTAATATCATCAGGACCATATTTTTTCTAAGCTATAACACAGTTCATCCTAACAACAGTCCAGAATATCACCTAGGGTCATGTGGACAATCTCCACCTAATGCATGAAATTCAATACCAGCCACTAACCCAAAGGTCCAAAGAAAAAACAAACCTAACACCCACCCTTAACAGCAGGAAGCAGACAGATGATATCACCACCCCACTTCCCACTCATCCCTTGTTGTTTTTTCATATCAACTAAAAGTTAGGAATGTAGGATTGTAACTTACTGACCCTGAGCCTAAGCTATGTGTCCAAATGCAGAATACTCCATTCTGGCCCATGGTGTTTTCACACCCCAAAATAAGGTAGTCCTCAGAAAGTCACTACCTACCCTGAGAACAGCAGGCATGGTACTTTTCCATCCCATATCTTCATGTCCCTCTCAAACCCCACCCAACTCCACCAGTTCTAAAGGTACTCCCCAACTCAGTCAGATGAGCTGGAGTCTCTCTTCAGACCCCTGCCATGTGGGCAGGCTGAAGTTTCACTTCAGACCCCCACCATGAAAGTGATATAATAAACTTCTTTGCCTGAACCTTGGTCTGTCTCTGAGCCTCTTTGTACTGAGGCCTAACAGAATGTACAACATAAACAGAGAACCCTATTGTAAATGATAGAATATAGTTAATAGTAAAATTATAAAAAATGTTCTTTCGTGTTTGTACCACACTAATGCAAGGTGTTAATAATAAGGTGGTATATACGAACACTGTATTTTATACATGGTTTTTCTGTATAACTACAACTTTTTTAATTTAAAAAATCAATATTTGAGAGATGTTTGGGTTTATTTCTAGATTTTCAATTGTGTTCCAATCGTCTATTTGTCTGTCTTTATACCAGTACCACAATTCTTTTGATTACAGCAACTTTGCAGTACAATTTGAAGTTGGGAAATCTGGAATTGTGAGTCCTCCAACTTTGTTCTTCTTTTTCAAAATTGTTTGGTATATTTGGGGCACTTTGAATTTCCACATGAATTTGAGGATTGAGTTTTCCATTTCTGCAAAACTGGCTGCTGGAATTTTGATAGGGATTGCATTGAATCTGTAGATCACTTTGCATAATATTGAAATCTTAGCAATGTTAACTTTTTCATTCTATTGTAATACCTTGCTACTTATTTACATCTTATTTTATGTCTTTCATCAGTGTTTTTCCAGTTTTCAATGTAAAACTCTTTTTTTACTGAAAAAATGTTTTAATAAATGAAGTAACACTATAAAAATTCATGGACAAAGGTAAATTCCCATATCAATTGCCTGAATTTTCTTTAAAGCCCATCTTCTTGGCCATCTTTAGCCTACTTATTTCCTTATTGGCCTACTTGTGGTAAACTTTTCCAGTGGAAAGTCTTGTCCCTCTGGCTCAAGACATCTGCAGCTTCTTCCTCACTGCTGTGCTCCTCAGAGTTGTCATCCTCTGTCCCACCATTAGATACCTCCTGGATCTCCTTTTCACAGGGGTCTGCTTTGGCAGACCATAGCCTCCTTGGCTACCATCTCCCTTTTTTTCCATTTGAAAAAGTTATCAAATTATAATATACTTTGATAACTTATAATAAACAATAAGTGTATAGTAAAAGTGAAAATACAAAAAAAATTCATAACATCATACAGGGCTCCCATATATCACTCCACCACAAATACCTTGCACTGTTGTGAAACATTTGTAACAAATTATGAAACAACATCATCAAACTATTACTACTAACTATAGTCCATATCTTACAGTTGGGGTATTTTTCCCCCATCCCACCCTGTTTTTTTGTTTTTTGTTTTGATCATGAACCATAACATTTATCTAAAGCATACAATCAAGGACATTTGTCATAATCAATGACTTGCACATTCATCATTTCATTCAATATTAAAGTATTTTCATTACTCAAAAA
>JAQZBX010019304.1:0-33904 GCA_029593785.1 Cabassous unicinctus
ATTTTTAAAGAAGCTTTAGATTACATAAATATTACAGCAAAGATGTAGGGGAGTTCCATATACCCCACACTCTCCCCTTCCCACACTTTCTCATATTAACCACATCTCTCATTAGTGTGGTACATTTGTTACAATTGATGAACACATATTGAAGCATTGTGCTAACCAAGGACTATAGCTTATGATATAGTTACTATTTTGCCCCACACAATTTTATAGGTTTTGACAAAATGTATAATGGTCTGTATCCGTCATTGCAATGTCATCCAGGGCAATTCTCATCAATGCCTCCATGTTTCACCTATTCATCCCTCTTCTTCCCCTCAGAAACTCTGGTGACCACTGCCTTTATATCAATGATAAAAGTTCTTCTATTGCTAGAATAATAATAAATCTACTTTAGTCCATATTTGCTTTCCCCCTTATATTTGTTCATTCCTTAATCTTGATAATTTTGGGATGGTGATGCCCACGTTGCCTCCGATTGAGAGGGGACTTAGATCCAATGGGCAGATGAAAGGAACTGTATTGCTTGTCTCCACTTCCTCGAATGGGCATTGTGCATCATCATCCTTTTGCTAGTTGTCCTGGGTGAACCTGATGAACTGGTAAGTGTTGCAACTCTGATGAAATTCAGAACTCAATGGGCCTATGAATAGAATGAAGATATAAGTCTCTGGGACATATATTTAACACGTATAATGCTAAATATAGGTTCAAATAAAAGGGGTAGAAGAGCCATATGTAGGGAAATTATAAATGAGTCTAACTCTGTTACACTGGGGAGCATATATTCCAAAGTAAAGTCCATTGACAGGATGCCAAATCCCTGTGATTGTCTGCCCTACTTATAGTGTCTAGATGTCTCTAGAGCCCTCAGGAGCCCTAATGTCAGCACTTTAAATATTTCAACCCACTACTTCTTCTCTCCGTGGTTTCTGATGAGAAGTCAGCACTTAATAAAACTGGGACTTCCTTGTTGATGACATATTTATTTTCTCTTGCAGCTTTCAGAGCCCTCTTCTTGACCTTTGCATATGACAGTTTGGCCAGTAAATGATAGGGCATATCAAGTTTATCCTGGTTGATTTTCCCTAGGAGTCTTGGAGATGCATATTGATATCTTTTGCTAGGTAGGGCATTCTCTGTCATTACTTTTTTTTGAAAATTACTTCTGCTCTTTTTGCTCTTTCTTCTCCATCTGGGACATCCATTATGCATATATTGATTGGCTTGATGGTGTCCCAGAATTCTATTAGGCTATTTTTTGCTTTTTTTAACTCTTTGTTCCTTCTGTTCCTCAGACTGACTCATTTCAAATGTCTGTCTTCAAATTCACTGATTTTTTCTTCTGTCAGTTCCTATCTGTTGTTGAAACTTTCCTAGGAATTTTTCATTTCAATTATTGTGGACTTCAATTTCAGTGTTAAAGTTTCTATCTCTTTATTGAGATTCTCATAATATTTACTCATTATTTTCCTGATATATTTTATTTCTTTCTCTATATTTTCTTGCATCTCCTTGAGCATACTGAAGATCATTTTTTTAAAAGTTTTGACTGGTCTGTATACAATCTGCTCTTTTTTGTTGATATTTTCTGGATTTTTATCTTCTTCCTTTTGATGAGCCATCATTTCCTGTTTCTTTGTTTGTCTTGTAATCTTTTGTTGAACACTGTACATTTTAACATTTTCAAATATTAACTCTGGGGATTTATTCCCTGAGTGTCTGTTTTTTGAGTTTGCATCTAGTTGGTAATGAATACAATTTTCTTGAGTATCAAGAGCTAACAAAACCTAGCAAATCTAAAAAACAAACAACTTTCATTGGGGGTAAAGACCACTCAATTGCTAAAGAATAGACTCTTTTAACAAATGGTACTGGGAAAACTGGATTTTCATTTGCAAAAGAATGAAGGCAGACCCCTACCTCACTCCAAATACAATAATCAACTCAAAATGTATCAAAGATATACATATAGGATCCAGGGAGACATCTTCAGGATCTTTTGTTAGGCAATGCTGTCTTAGACTTTACACTCAAAATACAAACAACAAAAGAAAAAACAGATCACTGGGATCCCATCAACATTTTTTTTTAAAATTGTGCATCAAAGGGTTTTATCATTAAAGTAAAACAACAACCTACACAATGGGAGAAATTATTTGGAAACCACATATTTGATAAGGTTTTTGTTTGTTTTAGTTGTCTTTATTCTTTCTTTTTGGTTTACAGTTTTATGAGTTCCCCCCCCCACACACACACAGACACACACTTGCTGTCTGTGTCCATTCACTGGGTGGTCTTCTGTGTCTGTTTCTTGCATTCTCTTCTCATTTTTCTCCTCCAGCCTTCACCAGAATTCAGTCTCAGGGACCTCCGATGTGGGAGAGAGACACCCTGTCACCTGTGCCACTCAGTTCCTGTCTGGCATGTCTCACCTTGACTCTCTCCTGCATCTCTCTTTTGTTGAGTCATCATCTTGCTGCGTGGCTTGCCACATGGGCCGGCTTGCCTGCTCACCTTTTTTTTTTCACCAAGAGGTCCCGGGGATCGAACCTGGGTCCTCCCATATGGTAGACGGATGCCCAATCACTTGAGTCACATCTGCTTCCCTGATAAAGTTTTAATATCCAGAATATATAAGAAAACCCTTCAATTCAAAAACAAATGGACAAACAACCCATTTAAAAATGTCAATGGCTTGAATAGACATTTCTTCAAAGATATACAAATGGCTAAAAAGCACATGAAAAGATGCTCAAATCAATAGCCATTAGGGAAATGCCAATCAAAACCACAGTGAAATAACATTGCACACTCACTACAATGGCTACCGTTTAAAAAAAAATAGAAAATTAGAGGAGTTGGAGAGGATGTGGAGAAACAGGAACACTAATTCATTGCTGATGGGAATGCAATATGGTGCAGCCACTGTGGAAAAAAGTTTGGCAGTTCCTCAGAAAATTAAATATAGAATTATCATATGACCCAGCAATCTCACTTCAAGGTATATGCCCAAAAGAATTGAAAGCAAGGACTTGAACAGATGCTTTCACACTGATGTTCATAGCAGCATTATTCACAGTTGCCAAAAGATGGAAGCCACCCAATGAGTGGATAAGCAAAATATAATATAGAGATGCGATGGCTTATTTTTCAGTAATAGAAAGGAATGAAGTTCTGATACATGCTACAACATGGATGAACCTTGCAAACATCAGGTTGAGTGAAATAAGCCAGACACAAAAGAACCAATTTTGTATGACCTTACTGCCATGAATTAATTAGAATAAGCAAACTCATAGCGTCAGAATCTAGACCATAAATTACCAGAGGCTGGAGTGGGGTTAAGGAATATGGAGTTAAGACTTAAAATGTACAGTTTCTGTTTGGAATGATAAGAAACTTTTGGTAATTGATGGGAGCACAACATTGTGAATGTAATTGTACTCCTTTATTGATGAAGATACCAAGGCTAAGTTAAGGGTTACCTTACACAGAGGGACTATAAAAGCTAACAAGTTCAGAATCCAGGTTTTGAACCATAACTATAACTTCTCTCAGACTCCAAGGCCAAATTATTCCAACCACTTCTAGCTTATCCTAAAGTGATCAATTGTGTGATGTTGGTCAATTCACTTGTAAGGTAACATTTCAAAGAGTCATGTTTTTGTAGGCTTTGATTTATGTTTTACTTTGCTTTTTATGTGATTCCAGATTGTTGGTATATATAACCTTGTGGAGTTTCATTTTCCTTTTATAGGATTGTTGATATTTCTTATTTGGAATTTTCAGTGATTACCAAAATAAAAAAAAAAAAATTCAATCATTTATTCTTCTACCTTTTAGTTCTTCACTAGACCCCCTGCAGCCAGGATTTAACCACTACTGCCTACATTGCTATTTTTGGTGATGTGAAGTGGTGTTAAGATTGTCAGTAATTCCTGGGCAATGAATAACTCATACAAGTTTATTGAAGCATAGTTTAGGCTGAATGACAAGCAAGTTTAGGAATCCATTTCCTTATCTTTATAACTTCTATCTTCTTGTATCCATCCACATTCCAAACATAAACAGAATCAGAATAATGGCATTTCTTAAATTAAAAAAAAAAAAGTTTGGTGGGGTGAAATCAAATGCTTGCAAATTAGTCAATTCTTTTTTTTTTATTTTAATGTATTATAAAGGTGACATTGATTTTCAAACCAATATTGATTTCAGCAAATAAATGTTATCATCTCAACTGACTCATTTGGTAGAAACTGGTTTACATGACACTCTGCGGTCTAATCTAAATGGATCTTCTCTTAAAAACGTAAATTTTGAAAATTTGTTTTCATGCTATCAGGTATTTTCTCCCTCCTGTGACAATATCCTTTCAACTATTGCAGACTTATTTCTTTTCCATTTATTTGTTTTCTTTTGTTTTGTTTTTGTAAAATGTGTCATCCAAGTAATGTATGTAGAAAATAGGGTAAAGAAGTAATGAGAAAAACATTTTACAAATTATTACAATAGCAGTATTTTAAGAGAGTGTATAAAACTCTTTTTACTCCAACACTGCCATTTTTTTCCTTTTTGTTATTGTTTCCTCTTCTGATTTTTTTTTTTTTTTTTTTAAAGATATTTAGGTTACATATATGTTACATAAAAAAGACAGGGGGTTCCCATATGCCCTGCTCCTCACACCTCCCACATTTTCCCACATTAACAACAACCTTCTTTAGTGTGGTAAATTCATTGCAATTGATGAACACATTTTGGAGCATTGCCACTAAGCCTGGATTATAGCTTACCTTGTAGTTTACACTCTTTCCCACACAATTCTTTAGGATATGGCAACACACATAATAGGCTTTATCTGTCATTTCAGTGTTATTCAGGACGATTCCCAAGTCCCGAAAATGCCCCTGTGTTACACCTGTTCTTCCCTCTCCCTGACCTCGGAACCTCCAGTTGCCACAGCCTCTATGTCAATGATATAATTTCTCCCATCGCTAGAATCATAGTAAGTCTATAGTAGGATACCAGTAATACTTTAGCCCATAGTTCATTCTCCAGTCCTGAGGATTCAGGAATGGTGATGTCCATTCCACCTCTAATTGTGAGGGGATTTCAATCCCTTATGGCTGATGGATGGGACTCTCTTGCTTGAAGCTGTAGATTCTCTCAGTTCCTTGGTATGTTGTTTGTCCATCATCTCCTCCTTGTTAGTTGCCCTGGGTGAGTCCAATGAACTGGAGAGTAGGTGTTGCAACTCAGTTGAGATTCAGGGCCCAGCTGGCACATGGACAGCCCAAAGATTTAGGTATCTTGGATGTACACTTAAACAACTCTAATACCAATTATAAGTTCAAATAGAAGGGACAGTAGAGCCATGTGTAGGGAAACCACAACTGAGTCCAACTCTGTCACACTGGGGAGCATTAATTCCAAAGCAGGGCCCACTGGCAAGGCACCAAACTCCTGAGTTATCTGCCTTGATTATAGTGTCTGGAGGTCTCCAGAGGCCTCAGGAGCCCTGCTTTACAATATATTTATTGTCTCTGTGACAAAGCTCTTCATTGGCAAGTTACTCCAAATTTTCAAATCTATAGCAGTATGCAATATTGCACTTGCAACCAGGTACAAATTACTTAAAAGAGGGAGTGAGAGCCTTCCTGATTACTCAGGAAAAATATCTTACCAAAATATTCTCTTCATTGAAATTTTATCACTATAACTCTCCAGAGTGGTGGCATTTAGATATTTAGAAAGTCACACGAAGTTTTCATATCCAGACTGAACTGTACTCCAAGGAGGAGTAATGTTAAACCTGTAATCTTCATTGGATTAGTTTCTCCTGGGATCTCAGAGATGAGCCAGCAGAAGTTTAAAAGATGTTTGGGGGAGAGGGGACTTGCAGAATCACAAAAGTCAGAGGAAGAGAAATATTAGAAGCACAGGGAGAAATTTCCTCTTTTGCTTTAGATAATGTGTGAACCTTCTATTGTAATCTGATCCTTATGAGAATTTTTATTTTGACGTTTACATAATTAATCAATTATAGCATATAAAGGAAAAGCATAATGTTGATAGTAACCTGATAAGAAAAATATCTGTAAGGCATAAATAGAGTCATCTTCCTTAACATAAGCAAATAGATAAGGAACCTTTAAATACCATGGCTTTGTAGGAGCCTAGGAGCAAGTTTGTTAAGAGATTGTGTCTCAGCACCTAACAATCCAGCCCCCCCATCAGCAATTCCTAATATACTTTGTTTCTCATTTCTCTGCAGGATGAGTGGCATCCTTTCTACTTTCTCCCTCTGTATCTTCTCCCACCATTCCAGAACCACATTTTCTATAACACTCTTAAAATCATATGTTCACTTCCTCACCACCCCCTTCAATATAGTGTTATTTGTTACTTATTCTAGAACAATTTCCTCCATGAAAACTTTATCAATTATTCAACCTCTGCATATTCTAAACCTTCACTTTCCAGTGGCACTTATCTCTAATCAAACAATCAAATAATTGCAGATATATTGTCATGTATTTTTCACATTTTAAGTGGGAGTTTTTCTTGTTTGTCACAATAGAGAGTGAAGGACTCTTGCATTGACTTTGTTTTTGTATTCCCAAATGAGTGTTGATTGACTTGAGGTAACTGGGACCAAAACTCACACTGCTCTGGTTCCTATATTAATGAAAAGGTTCAATTTGGACAGAAATAGACATTTAATTCCACCTAAATAGACGTGTAGGTTTGCAATTATATGAGTAGAGGTTCCGTAATTTTGGAGCTATATTGAGATATTGAAAAGTACAATCAGATTTGAGAAATCCAAATCAATACTAAAGATCTATATCTGACTAAAAGTGCCCAAATGGAATTTATATTCTACAGTTATTGTCCAAATCTGAAACTGAATACAAAGCAAAGTTGAAAATTTTTCAGATGTAGAAAAAAATCTATATAGTGACTGTCACGATTTATCTATAAAGCAAACAAACAAACAAACAAAAAATAGATTGTAACCTCTTCAGAAGATGTTGGTATTATTTTACTGAACAGAGAGATTGATAGCTTAGATTCTGGTTATGGGGTATGGGAGCTATCAAAACCCACACTGGTTGGAACTGAACCATGTGTCATAGCTTCGGTTTAAATTAGGAGGCAAATTAAAAGGGCCTACATGTAAAAGCCATTTTCTCTTTATTAGTTAACAAGTATATGAAGGCCCAATCAACATTCTAAATCACTTTATTTCTACTGTGCTTGGTTATGAGTGAGACCCAGATTCTTTAAAAGACCAAAGTGACAATGTTTCTTCTTCATTTGGATCCTGCCCTCCCCCCTTTTTTTCCTTTCCTTCACCCAAAAGACCTACCACACATCTATGTTTTAATGATTTTTCTCCTTGTCTTGAAGAGTACATCCTCCATAGAGCAGGAGAGGGACTTAAACAAGGCCCAGGGAGATATGTTTAGGGAAACACAAATGAATTGGAGGATCATTTTATGGTTTCATAAAATTCCTCTCCATTAGAACAATTAATTGAGTGTTGCCCATAAAGAGAAAGGTAACCAACATGAACTCATAAATTCCATTCTGATGAAATGCATACAAATAAATGCACTGGCAAACATGTAACATAGACAGCGTGCCCTTCCACTGCCTGGTTCTCTAATGCAATTGAAAAAATGGCTGAAAATATCTAGGTTTTTTAAACCATAGAATATATAAAAGCTACAAGGATTGCTTTAAATTGGAGAAATTCACTAGTTACATCAGGAATATGAGGCCCTGCTGGACAGGCAGTAAAGCACAATAATGACTAAATACATGGACTCTGGAGTGAGAAGTACGATTTTGAATCTTGGCTCTGCCCCTTGCCACCTCTCTGACTGTGAGCCAGTCTCTTAAATTGCCTTGCTTCAGCTTCCTCATTTTATAGGATATAGCAGCTGCTATATAGGGATGTGGTGAGAATTAATTACTGTATATCTGCTGAAAGCTTAGAATAGTATTCAGTCCAAATTAAGTGTTATATTATAAAAGATTTAGCTATTGTCCTTGTTAATATTATTCTTATTTTATTATATGAGGATGGCTGTGGAAAGGTAAACTTTTTCATTGTGAACACTTTCTTAGTGTTGAATTTTCAATGTCTTTTGAAGTCTTTATCTTATCCATTTATTAGAGAAAAACAAACATAGAAGCTTTGTATATTTAGACTCAGTTGTAAATTTTTTAAAAGGTTTGGGTCTGCTTATTATTAATGAATGTAATACTTTGTAAAGGGAGGGAATCTATATGATATATGAAGAATAAACACTATGTTGCCTAGTCCTAAATACTTTTGCAATTTTGTGTATAAATTTAGCCATGAGAAAATTTATGTACCAGACAATATATTATTTATTAACACAATTTAGAAATATATGGAACTCGAAAATGTATAGTTAAGAATTTCATTTGTGAGGTTCAACATTGAAGGTTTCCTCCCTTAAAAAAGAAAACAAAGCAAAAACAAAAACAAATTAATCTTTAAAATTGGATTGGAGATGTATGTATTCAGTCTTGCATTTTGTATTTTTTATATTATATAGTTCTTAATTAACTGTATTTTATAAAATAATAATACTCCTTCATGGTGGTGTTGAAATATGATCACCCAAGCAAATAAAAATAAAATATGTTTGAACTTCATCAATTTGGGTTCTCAGAGCAAGCCAACAAAAAGCTCCCAAGCTAAGGACTATCTAAAGTACATACAGTGCCTCAATTCCCATAAGTTTCTTTATTGGATGTAAAGGGTGATTAATTGAAGTGCTGATTATAAAATGATTTGCAGAGTACACAAGTAGATTCAGTCATCTATTTAAGTATACAAGTACTTTTCCAATGTACAGTAGCCATGGGTACAAACTGTTCCCTGAAACCCAGTCAATTCATTTCCACATTGAAAGATTCATGTGTTTGAGAGGAAAAATACTTCTGCTGCATCATTTCCATTTCCAGCAATTCATATTAGAGATATAACTAGGACCCAACTTACCAACATACTCCTCATCATCTACTAATTCTTATTGAGTAATATGTATACAACATTTTATTCTAAACGCCTATTATTTAAAAGCATTGAAATTTCCCAGATTAAAGCTGATTTCAGATACCTGAATTAATGCTAGAATTTATTATGCTTACTATAAAAAGTCCCTCTGGATCCAAAAAGCCTGGATGTAAATATTAAAAAATGTTAGGTACCCAATAAAAAATTTAACTTTCTAGTAGTATATATAAAAACAGTTTCCATTTCCACTGTATGCAATTTTCTCTTTGAACTAAAATTCTTTAATGATAATAATTAAACGAGATTGAGAAAGTACCCTAAATCACTAGGCTTGCATCTTGGGCAGAATTTCCTATATAGTAAAATTATTATTATTTGTAGAATTAGGCAAAATTGGAAGGCTTACTTTTCAAATTTTATAAAGAAAACAAATTTGTGTTGAATTTCTAGAAATTGCTAAAAATAAAATGCAGTTTTCAAGGCAAAATTCAGTCAAAATTTTATAAAAGAAGAATTAAGTCCTTCCGCAAGTCCTTTATAAAAGTTCTACATAAATTTATAAATTTCAAAAAATCAAGTAAATTAGTGGTCAAAATATTAAACACAAATAACATGGTGTTAATGTCTTAAATCAGAAAGAGTAATGTCGGTAATAGCACGTATATGTATTCTAAGGCATGAATATTATGAATAGCCGTTACCCACCATGCTTAAATTGGCTGTGGATATCTGAAATAGTTGTTCACAATAACGGAATTAACGGTCATTTCACACCTTTAGAGCAGCTTTAGTTCCAGCCTATCTTTCCTGGAGGAAGCTCAAAATTACACGCTTTCCACATCTGCAGAGCATGTTGTGCTTCTCAGTCTTCTAATTTCACTAAGTCCTGAGTTGGAAACCTTCACAATTAGATCACTGTTTTCAGGCAGTGAATTTTCAGCGTGGCAGGGGGAGAGGAGGGCAAGGCAAAACAAAAGTGCACGGCACAGTCACAGGCTTATGGTCCGATTTTCAGCCTACGTAAAACTGTTAGTGGAACCATGAACAAGAAACTTTCTTTGTTTTTGCTTTCTTAATCAGCTTGACCTATTAGAAAAGAAAGTTCTCTGCATTTTCCTATCATAATGAGCTCTCTTGCTAATTTTTATAGTTATAGCTTCCTGTAGATCTTTATGGAGAGAAATTCTCTTCGGTGAGTACCACAAAATACTATTTTTATTATAAAACACTAACACCAGTCATGGTTCACCAAGAAGGACATTTTTTTTTCCCCCAGAAGATTTTTGATTCGACTTATAGCTTTTTTCTCATTTGAGTGTTTTTTATCTCAAGATGTTAGTAGAACACAATGAATTATACTTGAGTTTCTATCTTATTCTTGAGAATATCTGACAATATTACAAGAACATTATTATATAAGAAAAATATTAAAAGGTATTTTTTAAATTATCTAAGCACATAATATATTAATAATTGCTTATTCTGATTTTGAGGATAACTTTTTCTATTTGTTATTCCTATGATGAGTTTTCATCCATTTATTATTAAAAATAATGAAAAGGACATAGCCATAACAATTCTATTAGATTAAAAATTTACGAAACCTGCCTGAGATACAATTATATACTGATTATTCTTCCATCCAGACTTTTCAGAGGTAACAATCTTTTACTTTATCAGTCATGGAGTATCCTCAAGAGGACCAAATTGGACTTTATCAAGCAGAATGGAAAAGAGGTAACCTAAGGTATATTTGCTATTTGTTGATGTTTCTAGCACCAGCTCCACATGCTACTAGATCAGGATATGTTGGGAATTGGGAGGACATGAGTAACTCACATTTTATAAGACTAATTGAATTTAAGTTGAAAAAAAAAAAAGACCTTAGTAAACCAACTGCAAGTATAACCAAAAAGGTTTCCTATCCATCAAAAATTATTCTCTAAACATATTTTATGAGATATGCTTAGCATCTACTCATTTGTCTTTCATATGAGTTTTTTGACATATTGGATAAATCAAAATTGGGACTATTGTAGAGAGAAAATAGGAAGAAATTTACAGTGAAGGAAAGAAGTAACTGATTAAAATTTATGCTTTAAGGCAAGAGTGTACAATTTTTATTTTATAAATCTCTGGCAAATTGTCATTCATCTAATAAAAGTATTTCATCTTATTTAGGATTGTGACTACATGATAGATCATCAGATGAGGAGGAGGCAGGAATGTCTGATCATGGTGATCTGTTGATCATTAAAAAATTTCAATCAATTTCATCTGTCCCTGTTATGATAGCCAATTTCACCTTTTTAAAAACAAAAAATATTTCTTTAAGAACTTCAGGGAAAATGAATTGATTGATGGAAAAAAAATTAGCTTGAAAAATAGGATGTAAAGCAGTTATTTAGCCTTGGCAGTCTTCTTTATGTACTGATCCTATGCAATTATAGTTAGAGGTCTGAACCCTCTTGACCCTAGACATTGATCTCCAATCTATTCATATTTTTATCCCTTCGCTGAATTTACCTTGAATTGCTTTATTTTACTGATTAGTATTTTATTGCCTTTTACTTAAATTTTGAACACCTCAATGTAGACAATAGCTTTTCTGAACCTGGGAATGATGTTTTTCTCTCTAAAATTCCTCATTCTAGACCAGCTTAGGAGTGGCTGTCAAGTAGGTGGGGCTCATAATTCTTGTCTGAGCCCTGACTTTGACTTGGCCCCCTGGCTCTGATTCCTTGTGTTCCTAACTGCTTCTTCCTTGCCCACAGACCCCCACCTTTGTTTACTCTCACATTCTGATCTTCATGATTTATAAACTCAGCTTAGCTCCTTTGGCTGGCTGTTTGACTCTAGTGGAGTAGATCCCTCAGCCCTTGGTTCCTGTGCTTCTATCTCTTAGGAGGACAATTTCCTGTCTTCTATAGACTTTTCTGTTTGCTTTCATCTTATTAAGATAATATTTGTTAAGGTAATCAGCAGAAGTAAATATTATGGAAAATTCAATACACTATGAATTAACTTTAAAAACAACAATTTTTTTCTCCAAGCTTATTTGGAGTCTGAAAAAAGTGTGTTTATTTGAAAAGCCATCTTACAAATACCTTTTCTTTCCTGGAAACTACTCATTTTCTATAATATAAATGAAAGTCCCCAAAATTTTGGACAAATTTTTTTACTGTTCACAGCTCCCATTATAAAAATAATTATAAGTTAAGTGTTCTGCTTTAAACAAATAGTACTTAAGGTCAGGCAATTTTGAACAAATTATGTATTAAACATGCCATTCAGTTAAAAAGTACTAGGACATCCACTGAGAGAGCTGGGCAAATTGCCATGGTGCCCATCTATACCACATCATTTAATGGGGCAGTAGGTCAAGCTATTTCACAGATTCAAATCCCCTGTGCCTCAAAGGATTAATGCCACAACCAGCTACATAGCCCTACCACATAGTAAAGCCAGTTACATAGACCTCCAAGAAAATAATTATTATAGTCTGTGGATATTATAAATTTGCTCAATGGAAAAAAGCTTCCTTTTATAGCAATTCAACTGCATAAGTAACTTCAATGCATTACAAAAACTATTAAATGCTTGCCTCACTTGTACCAGGAACCTAACTTGATGATATGATATAAAAGAGAATAAGATTCTGTTTCTGCCCTCTAAACCTC
This sequence comes from Cabassous unicinctus, assembly GCA_029593785.1. Lineage (NCBI taxonomy): Eukaryota > Metazoa > Chordata > Mammalia > Cingulata > Chlamyphoridae > Cabassous > Cabassous unicinctus. The sequence continues at coordinate 12,745 of JAQZBX010019304.1, forward strand.
ACAGTTTGGAAGGCAAGACACACATGAACAAGAGAATTCATTTTCAGTGTAATAGAGTTATTTCTATTCAGTGTTAAGTTATTTTCAGCAATAAAAATAAGTCCAGGGTTGGCTCATAACCTGGCCACTCCTGAAAATTGATCTTTTCCAGTATTCCAGAAATCAATCTTTAGGCTTTCTAACTTACTCTGAAAATGTTCACAAAAGACTAATGTATAAAATCAAAATACATAAATTCAATAATTTATGCTAAGAAATAAAATTACAGGAAGATTAGACATTTATATTCATTTGCCAAGCATATTCTCTCCCACTAGGCAAGCTGTAGAAGCCAAATAATTAGAATATCGGTTTTTGAGCCAAGTATCAGAGCAAAGGACTATTGTTATGTGAGTCTCATCTGTATGAGTGTCTATTCTGTTCATTTCTACTATAGCCTAGTAGACCAAATGCTGAGATGTAGTCCCAGCAGGATAAGCCTTCCATAGGACCACTATTGCCTGGCTAGCACCATCAGCAGATTGAAACATGTCCTCTGTCCATTGGCTTAGTAGCCAACCATGTCCAAGAAACCACTGGGACTAAGTTTAACCAAAAGTCACATTTTATAAAGCAGCTCATTTTCTTAGTTGACACCTAGCTCCTACTCAAAGACAACACTTCCACTGCATTTTAAACTCACTTTCCTGAGAGTCGAGAGGCAGGATTGGTGTCTTCTTTTCCCTCTCTTTCCATTGCAGCTCCATGATGATTAATACATAACTTTTCAGTAAACTCTTCCTCTTCCAATAAGGTTTGCATGCCTGCTGAAGTAGATGAAAGTTCATAATAGGTGTCTTAGTTTGCCAGGGCTATCATAGCAAGTACTACAAACTGGATAGCTTGAAACTACAGGAATTTATTGTGTCATATTTCTGGAGGCTAGAAGTACAAAATCTGTAGGAAAGAATTCTTTCTTGCTGCTGGTGGTTTGTTGGCAAACTTTGAGCTTCAGGCTCTGCCTCAGTTATCTCATGGCATTCTCCCCTGTATCTGTCTGTCTGTGGCCAATTCTTCCTTTCTTATAAGGACACCAATCATATTGGATTAGGGCCCACCCTAATCCAGTTTGGCCTCATTTTAACTAATAAAATCTTCAAAGACTATTTTCAAATAAGTTACAGTCACAGGACCAGTGTTAGGACTTGAATATGACTTTTTGGGGGACACTCCTCAAGCCATTACACCCCTTCTATCTTTATCCTCCTCCCAATTCAACTGACAACTCCATGCTCCATCCTTTTGAGAAATACCTTTATCAATTCCAAAAAAGACATGTATTTATATGCTGGGTATCCCCAGTGCCTGTAGCAGTTTCTGACACAAAGCAGATGTTCAATACATTTGTACTAAATGAACACAGATACATTTGTGTAAATTGAACTCTTGCCCCTCTGTCTTTGTGATACATTCATTGGCAAAAGTAAAAATATCTACTTTCTTCATATCTGTATTTCAGCATCTAAATGCTACAGGAAAAAACTCAGAGGAGAGTCACTCTAAAGTTCTGATCATAAACCATGCCTAACCTCAACATTGCCCAGTAATCCAGTTTCTGCTTTTATAAAGCAAAAATTAAAAAAAAATTTAAAAAGTACTCTTATACTTGCCAACTTCTTATTTAACTTTGTACTTACCAGTTTTCACACTTACATTCACTTCTAAAATAAGACATTGCTTCATACTTCAGGTAGAAAGTACAAGTCATTGACTAGTAACTCCCTTAACTCTCTACCACGAAACCTACAAAAGTACATATAATTACACTCACCATTTCATTTATTCCTCCTTGTTTTATCTAATGTTATTCCTCTTTTTCATCTTCACTGTTGGTGTCCTATTTTCTAAGGAAACTTACACTTGAATTCTTCATTGTTTTTTCCCGTATCTTCAATCTCTGCCTTACTATAAGATCAATAACATCTACATTTAAATATGCTTATTTCTTCATCTTACAACAAACAAAAAGTGAATCCTCTCTTGACCTTGTTTTTCTGTCCTCTTATCTTGAAAGAGTTGCCTATACATTCTCATTTCATTTCTACACCAATCAAATTCCTCTAATTGAGCATCTTCAATGAGAAAGCAAAATCAATAGTGATTTCGTGGTACCAAATTCAATGGGAACATTCAGCCCTCATCCCATTTGATTTTTTAAACATGCCAACAGTATTGACACCCTTGATTACTGCCCCATTCCTGAAATAGTCCTTCCCCTTGGCTTTTTATGATACCATCTGTATTAGTCAGCCAAAGGTGTGCTGATGCAAAGTACCAGAAATCTCTTGGCTTTTGTAAAAGGTATTTATTTGGGGTAAAAGCTTACAGTTAAAAGGCCCTAAAGAGTCCAACTCAAGGCTGCTTTTTCACCAAAGTCATTTGCCACATGTTGAAGCAAGATGGCAGGTGATCTCTGCCTAGTCCCTCCTTCCTTCTTCCTCTTAAGGCTCTGTGGACACAGCTTCTTCTGATCTCAGCTGCAGGCTGGCATAGGGCTTGTCTCTCAAGGCTTCCTATATCTGTATGGCATAGGGTTCATTTCTTTCTGGGCTTGCTCAGCTGCTCTGGTCTCTTCACAAGGTCAGCTGTAAACTATCAGGCAAATGGTTCATCTTTCTTCCTTGGGCTTTAGTGGTTTGAGCCTTCTCCTTTCTGTCACATGGCAGTACCGAAATGACCAAGTTTTCTCCACTTCCATGTCTATGGAGCTCTCTCTCTTCTTCTGTGTCTTCTTCTGTGTGTCTTCTTGAGTGAGTGTCCATTTATATCAGCCCACCAAGGGGGCAGGGACTCAATCTGAGACATGCCCTACAGACATGGTTGAATCAAAGCCCTAAGCTTAACAGGTAATTTAATCAAGACATCAACGGAATCTAATGCATTCAAAGGGTATCACACCCAGAGAATAGATAAGTTTACAAACATAATCTCTCTCCTTGGGGATTCATAAATAATCTCAAATGCCACACTATCTTTGTCAATATTTCTTCCAATTTTTATAGCTGATGCTTCTTAATCTTTTTTGTTGGCTCACCATCCTTCTATCAAGCCTTTCAGAGATTGGTGCTCCTCAAGATTGTTTTGTGCTACTTAGTCTACACTGGCTGCTTATTTGGCAGGGAGTGATATAAAAATTAGTGAAGGCTTTGCCAGAGCTCAGTTTTAAAAGATGTGTAGGAGTTCAACATGCTGATCAGAGGACAAAAAGCCTTCCAGGGGGGACAACAGCATCTGTAAAGACACAAAGTCATAAAATAGCATTTCTGCTTGGGGAACTCTTAAGAAAATGCTGGATCATGAGATGCATAGGAAGGAATAGGTAAAAATAAGCCTCAACAGGTGGCCAGAGGTTTCTGGTTACTTCCATAACCTTTCATTCTATTCACCCATCCACACTTGGAGAAAAATTATTTGCTATGGCCTTTATAAGTAGTCATCTCCAATTGACAACCTCCCTGCACTTTGCCCAAGTTTTTGAACTGCATGCTCTATTTTGTCCTTCAAGGAAATCTATCTTTTTTCCCTGCCATTCAGTCAACACTTGCCACAACTCAAGTAGGTGGTGGGCCAGGATAAGATAATTGCCAGAATATGGATGGCCTAATATATGCAGATATGACTTTATCACTTTGACTAACAGGAAACCATTGAAGATATTTAAAATCCAAATCATATTAAAGAGATAGATGGGGTAGAATAGGGCTCTAAGATTGGGTGATTGGTGATTGAATAGATTGTGCTGACATTAACATCACCATATTTCATGAACTACACTAATAACATATTAACTTTAACATCATATAATTCTTATTATAAATTAAACAACATAGGAATAGATAAGTGGATTATATTATACTCAAAAATAATAGAAATTTAAGATAACAAAAAGGGTATGTTTAAAATAGTAAACATAAATTGGGAAATTCAATGAATGTTGTTTTAAAAATAAAGATGGACTTTCTTTTCACTATTTATACTAAAATAAATAATATTTAAATGTAATACATGAAGCTATATAAATACGTACAAAGATTCTTGGTAAATGCTCTCTATTCTAAGGGTGTGGAAGCTCTTTTAAGTCACAAATTAAACAAAGTCACAAATTAAAAAAAATATTTGGACTGTGGGAAGATGGCAGATTAGGAAGATCCAACAATCAGTCCCTCCACCAAAACAACTATTAAACGAGCAGGTATTGCCTGAATCAACTACTTTGAAACTCCAGAGTCTAGGGAACACTGTGCAGCCTCTAGGAAGGAGATGAAGGAAGAGGCTGGATTGCAATAAACACCAGTGGTTTTCACCCTCCCTGCAGTGGGTACTGAGTACCATCCTCCTTACCCTAGCGTCATGACAGGCTGCAGTGGGGACTAGAGCTCTGGCTCCTGGTTCAGCTTGCTTGTGCCAGGATGGGACATAAGAATCAGTCCTACAAACTCCTGGGATATATGGTCTGATCTTAGATTGCTACCTTTGATGAGCTACTTCAGATCACTAAGGGCATACTCAGAAGACGGCCATTGTTCGAACCATGCTGGAGCAAATGCTGTAGAGGAATCTTAAAGACAGTAACCTTCTTTGGAGACGTGTCTATTCAAATCACTTGCCCATTTTTCAATTGGGTTGTTTGTCTTTTTATTTTCCAGATGTAGGATTTCTTTATATATGCTGGATATTAGGCTCCTAACAGATAGATGGTTCCCAAATATTTTCTCCTATTGAGTAGGCTGCCTTTTCACTTTCTTGACAAACTCCTTTGAAGCACAAAAGTTTTTAATTTTGAGAAGGTCCCATTTATCTATTTTTTCTTTAGTTGCTTCTGTTTTGAGTATAAAATTTATGAAATTATTTCTTACTACAAGATCTTATAGATGTGTCCCTAAATTATCTTCCAAGAGCTTTATGGTATTGGTTGTTATATTTAGATCTTTGTTCCATCTTGAGTTAATTTTTATATAGGGCATGAGATAGAGATACTTTCTCATTCTTTTGGTTATGAATATCCAGTTCTCCAAGCACCATTTGTTAAAGAAGCTATTCTCTCTTAGTTGAGGGGGCTTAGTGGCCTTTTTGAATATCAACTGAATATCAGTTGACTGTAATGTGAGGATCTATGTCAGAACTCTCAGTTCTGTTTCATTTGTCAGTATGTTTATCCTTGTGTCAATACCATGCAGTTTTGGACACTGTAGCTTTGTAGTATGTTTTAAAGTCAGGTAGTGTGATTCCTCCAAATTTCATTTTCCTTTTTCAAAATTTCTTTGGCTTTTTGTCTTTCCAAATAAATTTCATATCTAGCTTTTCCAATTCACATGAAAAGATGCTCAACATCACTAGCTATTAGGGAAATGCAAATCAAAACTACAATGAAATATCATCTTACACCCATTAGACTGGCCACTATTAAAAAAACAGAGGGCTACAAGTGTTGGAGAGGATGTGGAGGAAAGGGAACACTTATCCACTTCTGGTGGGAATATAGAATGGTGCAGCCATTGTGGAGGACAGTTTGGTGATTCCCCAGGAAGCTAACTATAGAACTGCCATATGTTCCAGCAATCCCACTGCTGGGTATATACCCAGAAGAATTGAAAGCAGGAACATGGACAGATACATGCACACCAATGTTCATAGTGGCATTATTCACTATTGCCCAAAACTGGAAGCCCAAATGTCCATCAACAGATGAATGGATAAGCAAACTCTGATATATACATCAGTAGAATATTACTCAGCTGTAAGAATGAATGCAGTATTAACACACAGAATAATATAGACGAATCTTGAAGACCTTATGTTGAATGAAGTAAATCAGGCACTGAAGGGCAAATATTATATGAGCTCACTGATATGAATTAAGCAAATTGAGCAGACTCATAGAGCTAGAGTCTGGAAGATAGGTTTACAGGAGATGGAAAGGGAGTAGAAGATGGTGAGCTGGTGCCCATATGGGCAAAATCTCGATAAGGTGGAAAGGTGTAGTTGTGCAGTGGATGAGTGTGACAGTGGTGCAGTGATGTCATTGGGTTCGGTGGTGCTGTTCTGTGAGGGGGAGGAGGTTGGGGGGGGGCTGGGTCAGACTATCCAAGGGACTGGGAGGAAGGAGCAGGTAAAATCTTGGGATTTGCAGGTCTTTGGTTAATGCTACAATATTAGGAATATTCATTTGGCATATATGGCAGAGGATGGTTACTGTGTAGGGTATTGTATATTTGTGGGGGAGTATATGGGACAGGGCACACCTGGGGCAGGCTTCCATGGAATATGTAAGTGTTCATTTTGTCCTAGTGTGTTATATCAGTAGGTGGAGACCCACACAATAATCAAGAAAATATCATGCTCCCATCCTGGGGAGTCCTGCTATGTTCTCAATTAGAGGGACAAGAATCCCTCAAGAACATAGGCAGTGCCTAATAAAAGCAAACAGACCAATATGTCAAGCCCTCAATATTATTGCAAGTAACTATGAATCTTATTCTTCAAAAATTGAAACTTAGTGGTATCATAGGTTCCAAAGGAAGGGGGAGGGAAGAATAGAATAGATGGAATATAAGGCATTTTTAGGGCATTAGAATTGTTCAGTATGATCTTACAGAAATGGATACAAGCCACTTCGAATTTTGTCAAAACCTATAAAAGTGTACGATCCAAAATGTAAGCCATGATATAAACCATTGACCATGGTTAGTAGCAATGCTTCAATATTTGTACATCAATTGCAACAAATGTCCCATCTGCATGCAAAATGTTATTAATAAGGGAGAGGGGGCAGGAGCAGTTTGTTGAATATATGGGAATCACCTGTATTCTCTGTGTGACTTTTCTGTATCCCAAAGCTTCTCTGAAAATAAAATGAAAAAAAAAAATGACACTAGGGGAATATATGGGAGAAAATGTCATTGTACATACCAGACAACAGATCTTACAGTGATGAAAGACACACTACACCAAAATTTCTTTTTTTATTTCAAAAACTTTTAAACTTTTTGTATTTTATTGGTAATTTTTTAAATTATTATTTCATTTTCTTATTAATTTTATTTGGTTATATTTTTGGCTTCATTTCTGGAGAGTTTTTGCATCGCAGAAGGGTCACAGCATTGGTGAGGGAGGATCACTGGTGTGGGATGTCAGTGAAGGGGGGATGTATGGGAAGGACATGCAGCTAAGGCATATGAATATGTTCACATGTTCATGAGACATTGTCTCGGTGGGTGGAGATCCATGCAATAACTGAAAGAATATTGAATTCCCATTCTGGGGAGTTCTGCTACATTCTCTAATAAGACAGAAAGAATTCCCTAAGTGCAAGAGCAGTGCCTAGTGAAGACAGCCCATTTTGCCAGGCCCTTGATATTGATGATTGTACTTATGAACTTTTTCTTGTGGAATTGAAACTTAGCCTAGTATTATATACTACCTAAGAGTTACCTCCTGAAAGCCTCATTGTTGATCAAATGTGGCCTCTTTCTAAGCTAAACTCAGCTTATAAATGCACTCAAACTCAGTATATAAACCTTCCTTCTGGCATGGAGCATGATTCCCAGGGATGAGCTTCCCTGGCATTGAGGGATTATTACCAAGCACCAACTAGCAAGGCATCTGGAAAAATACCTTAACCAAAAGGGGGAAATGGAAAATACAAATAAGTTTTTGTGGCTAAGAGATTTCAAAATGAATATGGAGGTCATTCCAGAAGTTATGCTTATGCAAGTCTCAGCAGGATCTCATTAACTGCCACAGTAAACAGTGCTTCCAATAGGGGGGTTCCTGAGGGCTCTAGAGACATTCAGAAATTATAACCAGGGCAGATAAGTTCAGGAATTTGGCATCCTTTCAGTGGGCCTTACTCTGGAATTCATGTTACCCAGTGTAACAGAGTTAGACTCATTTATAGTCTCTGTACACATGCTCTTCTGCTCCTCTTATTTGAACCTATAATTAGCACTATACTTGAAAAATATATGTCCCAGAGACTTATATCTTTGGTCCCATCCATGTTCCAGTTGAGCCCTGAATTTCAGCAGAGGTACAACACCTACTTTCCAGTTCATTGGAGTCACCCAGGACAACTAACAAGGAGATGACAATGGACAAGCCTATCCTGAGGAACAGAAAGTATCTGCAACTGCAAGCAAAATAGTTCCAACCATCTGCCCCACATGATCTAAGCCTCCTCTCAATTAGAAGCAGAGTGGGCATCACCATCCCCAAATCCTCAAGATTGGGGGATGAACAATGGAGTAAAGTAGACTTAATTTTCTACTATGGACTTATTATTTTTCTACCTATGGAAGAACTTTTATCATTGATGTAAAGGCAGCGGCCACCAGAGGTCTTGAGGGATGGGAGAGAGAAGGCTAGGTGTAGTATGGGGGCTTTTTGGGACATTGGATTTGTTTTTAATGACATTGCAGTGAAGGATACAAACCACTGTATATTTTGTCCCAATTTACAAAATTGTACAGGACAGGGTGTAAACTATAATGTAAACTGTAGTCCATGGTTAGTAGTACTTCAACATGTAATAAATGTAACAAATGTACCACATGAATGAAAGATGTTGTTAATGTGGGAAAGCGTGGGAGGAGGATGAAGTGGGGCATATAAGAATCCCTTATATGTTTTTAATGTAACATTTATATAATCTAAAATGTCTTTTAAAATTAAAAAAAAATTAATTAAAAAATAAAATTAAAAAAAAACAGTAACCTTCTTCAAAACTACAGAAAAATATTAAAGGACTATATTAATTAGGCAAGTGCTGAAACAGGAAATAGAAGTTCAAAAGCCCTAGAATGAGCTCCTGGTACCCTTGCAGAAAGATAAAAGAGTAAAAAGAACAAACAGAACATAAGAGACTTGTGGGACACCATCAAGCATACCAATAAATGCATTATGAGAGTCCCAGAAGCAGAAGAAAGAAGAAAGGGACAGAAGGAGTATTCCAAGAAATAACGGAGAAAACTTTCCAAATTTAACTAAAGACATGAATATGCACATTCAAGAATCTCAATGAACCCCAAACAGGGTAAACTCAAAGAGAACCATACCCAGACAGTAATCAAATTGTCCAATATCAAAGACAAGGAGAGAGTTCTGAAAGCTGGAAGAAAAAAGAAATGAGCTAGATCAAGGGAATGCCAATATGATTAAGTGCCAATTTCACAAAAAAAATTTTTCTTCGAAGCAAGAACGCAGTGTTACAATATATTTAAAGTGCTGAAAGACACAATTGCCAAATAAGATTTTGTATCTAGTGAGACCCAGATAAATAAAGGCTGAGGGAATTTGTCACCACTAGATTCACCCTACAAGCATTGCTAAAAGAAGTTCTTCAGACTGAGAGTAATGGATACAAGAAGGTGGATCCAAGCAGCATAAAGAAATAAAGACCTCAGTAAAGTTAACCAGATAACTAATTACAAATGCCAGTACTATTGCATTGCAGTTTGTTATGTAACTCCACTTCTTGCTTCATACAGGTGCTAAAATGCAAATGTATGAAAGTGTGATAAATTGATTGCTTTAGACATACAGTGTACAAAGATATAATTATAACTATGACAACAGCAACAAAAAAGGTGGGGACACTGAGGGGTATAGGTATAGTTTGTGTGTGTGCTATTGCAGGCAAATTGGTATCATATCAAATGTAATTGTTATGAATTTAGGATTTTAAATTTTAACCACATGATAACCACAAAGAAAATATATGAAAAATATATACAGAAAAAAATGAGAAGGGACTCAAAATGGTATGATAAAAAAGCCAAATAAATAGGGAATTAGGCACTAACAGAATTTTTGAGCGTAAATAAATTTATAACACAAATACAAAATAACAAAATGGCAAAAAAAAAAAAAGCCTTGCATTATCAGGTGTTACTTTAAATGTAAATGGTTTGAACTCCCCAGTGAAAAGACTGAAATTAGCAGAATGGATGAAAAAGCATGTCCCAACTCTACATTGTTTATACAAGACTTACTTTAAACTTAAAGGCATAAATAGGTTGAAACTGAAAAGGTACCACACAAATAGTAACCAAAAGAGAATTGGGGTAGCTCAACTAATATTGGAGAAAATAGGTTTTAAGTACAAAATTGTTATGAGGGACCAAGAGGTCAATAAATACTGATAAAGGGATCAATTCAATAAGAAGACATAACAATTATAAATATTTATGTACCCAGTAGTAGTGCCCCAAAATATAAGAAACAAATACTGATAAATTTGAAGGGAGAAATTAATAGGAGATTTCAACACCCCACCTTCAATAATGACAAGAACATCTAGATAGAAGGTCCATAAGGAACTTGAAGACTTGAACAATACTCTAAAATGACTGAGACCTAACAGACCTATATATAACATTTTACCCAACAGCAGCAGAATGAACATTCTTCTCTAGTGCATCATGGATCATTGTGCAGGATTGACCAAATCTTAGGTGACAAAACAAGTCTCAATCACTTCAAAAATACTGAAATCACACACTGTATTTTCTCTGACCACAATGGGATGAAGCTAGAAATCAATAACAGCAGGAGAAATGGAAAATTCACAAATATGTGAAAATTAAACAATGTACTCTAAGCCTATGAGTCAAAGAAAAAATTACACGAGAGATTATGAAACATCTTAAGGTGAATGAAAATGAAAATACAACATACTAAAATGTATGACTTGCAATGGTCACAGCTAAGAGGCAAATTTATAGCTCTTAATGCTTACACTAAACAAAGAAGAAAGATCAATTTATATACTTTACCTCAAAACTATAGAATGTGGAAAAAGAACAAACTAAACCCAAAGTGAACAGAAGGAAGGAAATAATAAAGATTAGAGTAGAGATAAGATAATGAAAAACAATAGAATAAAATATTTTTATTTTGTGGTTACAAAGGTTGGTTCTTTGAAAAGATCAGTAAAATCAAGAAAAGTTTATTTAAGCTGACAAAGTAAAAACAGAGAAGACACAAATAATTAAAATCAGAAATGAAACAGAGGGCTTTACTACTGAACCTACAGAAATAAAAATGACTATAAGAGCATACCATGAACAACTGTACAAATTGGATAATCTAAAGGAAATGAACAACTTCCTAGGAACATGCAAACTTCCTTCAAGGGCACAAGAAGAAATAGAAGATCTCAACAAACCAATAGCTAGTAAACAGAGTGAATCAGTAATCAAAATCCTCCTAACAAATAAAAGCTCATTACCAGATGAGCTCACAGATGAATTACTAAACAATCTAAGAATTAACACCTATCCTTCTCAGTCTTCCAAAAAATTGAAGAGGAAGAAACACTCCCTAATTTAAAAATACCGAAAAAAAAAACAAAAAACAAAAACAAAAACAAAAAAAACAGATAAAAGTACTACAAGAAAACTACAGAACAATAACCCTTATGAATATAGATGCAACTATCCTCAACAAAACACTAACACACCAAATCCAAAAGCACATCATAATTATATAAATCATAATCAAGTGGGAGTCATCCCACTTATGCAAGGATAGTTCAACATAAGAAAATCAATAAATGTAATGTACTACATTAACAGAAAATAGGAAGAAAAAGCACAAGATCACCTCAGTTGAGGAAGAAAACACATTTGACAAAATCCAGCATTGCTTCTTTATAAAAATACTTAGAAAGCTAAGAATAAAAGGAAGCTTTTTCAATGTAATAAAAGGCTTATATGGAAAACCTCCCGCTAACATCCTACCTAATGGTGAAAAAATGGAAAGCTTTCTCTCTAAGTTCTGGAAAAAGACAAGAATGCCAACTGTTATCACTGTTAATCAACATTGTACTGGAAGTTCTTGCCAGAGCAGTTAGGCAAGAAAAAGAAATAAGGGCATCCAAATTGGAAAGAAGAATTAAAACTTGCCCTAGTCACAGATAACATGAATTATATACAGAAAAACTAAAAAATCCACAACAAATCTACTGGAACTTATAAATGAATTCAGCAAAATGGCAGGGTATAAGATCAACACCCAATATATATATACTAGTAATTAACAACCTGAAGAAGAAATCAAGAAAAAAAAATCATTTACAATTACATCTAAAAGAATCAAATATCTAGGAATATATCTAACCAAGTATGTAAAGCAATTGTACACAGAAAACTACAGGACATTGCTAAAAGAAATCAAAGAAATCTTAAATAAATGGAAAGATGTTCCATGTTCATGGATTGGAAAACTAAATATTTTTAAGTTGTCAATTCTACCCAAAGAGTTTTACAGATTCAACACAATCCCTCCAAAAATACCAACAACCTTCTCTGCAAATATGGAAAAGCCAGTTATCACATTTATATGGAAGGATAAGCAGCCACAAATAGACAAAGCTATCTTGAAAAAGAAGATCAAAGTTGGAGGACTCATATTCCAGATATTAAACTTTATTACAAAGCTATAGTAATCAAAACAGCCTGGTACTGGCATGAGGATAGACATATAGACAAAAGGAATCAAACAGAATTCAGAAGCCAACCCTCATATTTATGGACTACTGAGTTTTGACAAGGTTGCCCAGTCTACTCAATGGGGAAAGAATAGTCTCTTCAACAAATTGTGCTGGGAAAACTGTATGTCCATGTCAAAAGAATGAAGGTGGACCCCTATAATATAGAAAAATTTACTCAAAAATTGATCAAAAGTCAAATCTGTAAAACTCCTGGGAAAAAAAAAGGAAGACATCTTCAAGACCTTGTGTTAGTTAATGGTTTCTTAGGCTTTAAACAGAAAACATGAGCACAAAAGAAAAAAAATAGATAAATGGGGTTTCATCAAAATTAAAAGCTTTTGTTCCTCAAAAGACTTCATCATGGAAGTAAAAAGACAACCTACTCAATGTGAGAAAATATTTGGAAACCACATATCCAATATGGATTTAATATCCAGAATATATAAAGAAATACTGCAATGCAACACCAAATAGACAAACAACTCATTTAAAAAATGGGTCAAAGACTTGAATAGACATTTCCCCAGAGAAGATATAGAAATGGTCAAAAATCAAATGAAGAGATGCTCAACATCACTAGCATTAGGTAAATGCAAATGAAAACCACAATGAGATACCATTTCACACCCACTAGAATGGCTACTACGAAAAAGAAATAGAAAAGTTAAATGATTGGAGAGGATGTGGAGAAATAACACTAGTTTATTGGTGATGAGAATGTAAACTGATGTAGTACCTGTGGAAGATAGTTTGTTGTTAAGTATAGAATAACCATATGACCCAGCAATCCCACTTCTAGGTATATACCCCAAAGATTTGAAAGTAGGCACTCGTACAGATATTTGTACACCAGTGTTCAGAGCAGCATTATTCACAATTGTCTAAAGATGGACACAACCCAAGTGTCTCTCAATTGATGAATGGATAAACAAAATATGGTATATACATATAAAGGAATATTATTCAATTGTAAAAAGGAATGAAGTTCAGATATATGTGATAACATATATGATCTTTGAAGACATTTTGTTGAGTGAGATAAGCCAGATACAAAATGACAAATATTGTATGACCTCACTGATATGAAATAATTAGAATAAGCAATCTCAGAGTCAGAATATAGAATATAGGTTGCCAAGGGAAGGGGTTGGGTAGGGAATGGGGAGATGATATTTCAGTTGTGAAGAGTTTCTATTTGTGTTAATTGTAAAGTTTTAGAAATGGATTGTTGTGATGGTAGCATAGCAATGTGAAAGTAATTGACAGCACTGAATTATAAATTTGAATTTGGTTAAAAAGGGAAATTCTAGGTTGCATATGTTACAAAAATACAAATTTAAAAAACATAGGCCTGTACGTCACAAGCAGTGAACTCTATTGTAAACAATGGATTATAGCTAATGGCACAATTATAAACATTTTCTTTCATGAATTCTATCAAATGTGTCATGCTAATGCAAGATGTTTATAATAGGGAGGTATATGGGAACTCTGTACTTTATGCATGATTTTTGTGTAAAACTATAACTGGTCTAATAAAAAAGGATATATTTAACCCCCCCCAAAAAAAACAAGGTAGAAATTCCATAAACCTACACTTGCAGTATGTAGGTTGAAATAGTAATATAAAATATAAAAACTATTATAAATCAACATGAATAGTTCACTAAAAATTCCTTTCAATAAGGAAGAAAGCATGGAAACATTTTCCATTAGTTGTTACCTAAAGCATCCTCATATTCCCATGAACTTTTGGTTAGAAATATTTTATCATTATAGCAGAACTTTATTATTAATTTTAGAGGGCATGGGGGTATTTTAGTTTCTTTAATTTTTTTCCTCTACAGTTAACAAAATTAAGTTCATCAACTTTAATGTTGTAGTCTCATGATCTTTTTTCCTGTTTCTTTATGGTTCAGATACCCTTAACTGCTCTACTCAGTATGGAATCAGACCTCAAGTCTCTGTTATAAACATGAGCATACACTTGTGTGGAAATGCTGAGCTATCTCATGGTAAGGTTTTTACTCTTCTGGGTCATTGTGACCCAATCTCTTGCAGTACAAGAGCTGGAGAGTCAGTCAGCAATTAGAAACGGACGTCAACATCTATTGCTGATCAAACAGAGGGAGAATGCAGCGGCAATCCGAAGCCATATAAATCTCCTTGGTTAGTCAACTTGTGCTTGCCCACCAAAGCCTAAGGAGATTGATATGTGCTCTCTTGTCTTTTGACCCAGCACAGTAGATCTGATTTATCTGTAGGAGCTGCTTTAGAAAGTTCATTTGATATTAGAAATCCAGAAAAAAAGTTCAAATTTTTTAAACATCTCAGAGATCTTAGGGCAGTCTAATACAATTATCAGAATTAATATTTGTCCATGGCCTGGTTTATTATCTGTCCCAGAGCATATAAATGGCATTTTTTGGTCTTTAGTAAATGGAGAATGGATATGTAAGTCTTAACTGTAACAAACATAGCAAAAAAAGGAATTTACCAACTTAATCCCACTCCTCTCTCAGGGAATATTATCCGTGGATATGGACTTATCCACTGGATGAAAACTGAAAAAAAGGAACACTAGCTAATAAATTATCTTGTGTATACATTACCAAATATTTACATTTACTTCCACCAAACCCAACTCACAGAACTGGCTGATTCTTTCTTTAACAAGGAGATTAATCTGTCAGCTCATATGTGTGCATGTGTATATGTATGTTAAAAACACAGACAACTGTATTCCTCCACTTGAATGAGCTATCATTATCTTGCTCATATGAACAAGTCTGAAAATCAAACAAAAGCTTTAATATAAACACTTTCAAACTCATTGTTTTGAATTACTTAAAATGTTTACTTAAAATAATTTTTAAAATTTAATTAAGTAAAACAGTCACCCTGATTTTGCATGTCCCTATAGTCAGTTCACAGCAGGTGAAAAGATCCCTGTTTAATGCAGGACAATTATTTATTTCATTTTAATTTAAAAATCACATGTAGTGCTTACTAACTCCCATATACTCTTCTAAGCACTTTACAAATAATTATTTAATTGTCCTAACAACACATGAAGAAGAAGCTATTATTATTATTGCCAGTATTATTATTAGATGAGTAAATCAAGGGATGAGAGATTAAATGTCTTGCCCAAAGTAACCCAATTTCTAATAGATAGAACAAGGATTTAATTACCAAGTACTCTCCTGTATCTAGTCTATGGGCTTAACCTCTGTCCTATGCAGCAACTGCAAGTTGCCAAAAAGGTATCCCAAAAATGTGCTATTAATTTCAACAAACTGGAACTTGGTTTTATGGTATATATTATTTGTTGGTGATTGCCACTCATATCTAAGTATTCTTTATATGAAAAAAGGTTAAAGAGATCAATTTCTATCAACTCACTTTATTTTTATTATGTCATGCAACATTATCTTTGTCACCTTAATTTCTTTCTCAGACACCAGTAACACATACTCTGAGTTTGTCACCAAGGTTGTTTACTATCCACTACTAAGCAGAACATGAGTGTTGACTGCCATCACCTGAGAAATGAAAGAACAGAGATAAGTACAGTCATTAGGCTTATTGTGATTTGGTAGGATAAAAGAAAACCCAATAAAATATGTAAAAGAGGAAGATACAAATAAATGTAACAATAACATTACTCTGTCTTATAGATTTCACTGTCTATTGAAGGATGTAATGGTTGCATTTTAGAGAGCAACAGAGGATGGTGTTGGTGGTTTTAAACGGGAAGGTGGATATATGAATATGATATAAAAATTGGTTAAACTGTTATAGAGGAAGAGACACTCTTGACCAAATGGAAAATTGTGATTGTGGGAAACTGTTGAATGCAGTTAAATAAATTGAGGGTTAATTAATTGGGAGAACTTAAAGATCATTTTACTAACAGTCTTAATCATTACACATTTCTAAAGTGGGAGATGATGTCATTTCAAATACTTAAGGTTCATTATTGATTTTATATATCAATGAAGAAGAACCAAAGGTAGAGAAATAACTGGGATCAAGAAAGAAAGTGAGTAAAATGACTATGATTTTTTTTGTAACAATAAATTTCATTTTTAGAGAAGTTTTAGAATTATAGAAAGACTACACTGAAAATATAGGGAATTCCCAATTTGTTTTCTTGTTAAGTTGTAGCAGTTTTATATATTCAGGATATTAAACCCTGATCAGATATATGACTAGCACTTATTTGCTCCCCTTCTGTAGGCTGACTTTTCATTTTCTTGATATTGTCCTTTGTTGTACAAAAGTTTTTAATTTTTATGGAGTCCATTTCATCTGTTTATTTTGTTGTTGTTGAACATGTTTTTGTGTTATATCTAAGAAATCATGACCAAGTCCAAGGTTAAGAAATCCCCCTTATATTCTCTCCTAAGAATTTTACAGTTTAAGCTTTTATGTTTATGTTTTTGATGTTTTAGAGTTAATTTTTTGTATATAGTGTGAGATAGGAGTTCAGTGTCATTCTTTTCCAATGGATATCCAGTTTTCCCAGCACGATTTCTTGCAAAGACCATTCTTTCCTCGATTAATGTACTTGACATCCTTGTCAACAATCAGTTGGTCATAGATGTATGTATTTATTTCTGAACTCTCCACTCTATTCCTTTGGTCTATATGTCTATCTTTATGCCTGTACCACACTGATTTGATTGCTGTGGTTTTGTTAGATTTTTGAAATCTGGAAGTGTGATACCTGCAATTTTGTTCTTCCTTGGCAATTAACAAAGAGGCTATGTTTTATTTTTCTTTTAATTTCTTTATAATATATAGATATTCAACCTGCTGGACTGTTGCATTTTGCAACTTGGGAGAGCAATGCTATTCACATTTCAGTTTTGGGGATTGTTGCTCCCTAAAGTTGTTCAATGCAATACATTGTCTACAATGTCCAGGGCCTTAATAGTTGAATCACAAACTGAAGATAAAATGCACTCAGCTTTGAAGCTATGAGAATAGTAAAGAAGTGGTAGACCTGAAAAAATTTTGTGTAGGAAGAATCGGTAAAATCTGATGATTTGATTGTAGGTGGTAGAGGATTAAAGATTCAAAATAATAACATTTAGATTATGGGCCTGAAGAACAGTTTGGAATTTGAACTCTTGAAAAATTCATTGTGATTTGCGACTCCTCCACAATTTCCCTGGAAGAAATATAGTTGAAATTTGAGGATGAATGGAATGGTTTATATGTGCTTGAGGCAGTTCATGGTCTTTTCTGAAGAATAAGTAGGCTGTCAGATTTATTTTTGTATGTAAGTGGGAAAATATTACTAAAAGCAAATGCTTAGATTTTCCAAGTTTTTTTATGTTGACATTTCAAGTTTTAAACCACAGTAAGCAAACATTAATTTTATATGTTTCCAGCTGAATTTCTATTTCCCTGTTTTATAATTTTATTGTGATAACAGCATTTGCTGGTTTTCTTGATGGGAGCTTGCACAGCTATGTAAATCTGGGATTTATTATGTTTGATTTTTTAAAGAGGAATTCCAGTATAAAAAGATAAACAGTTGAAAACTGATGGAAACAGTCACTCATTGATAAATGCTTAGTCCAAAATTAAGGATGAATTTATTAGTTAAAATTAAATAGTTATATTTTGCCATAAATTGTTATATGATGAATAGACTGAAAAGGGGATAGATGTAGGATTCCAGATGTATATCCAAAGGAATACAGCAACCCAGTAATAATTTATTCACATTTCTGGTGCTTCTAGAATATTTTGGTACTGTTGGTCCTAAATACCTAATACTCTGCTCTATATCGGTGAGTTAACAGACACTTTTGACAATTATATTTCAATTAGATTGCAGATACACTGTTGCATTATTGGGGACCTATGACAACTTTATCGCCAATGTTTTTCATTTCCCCAACTTTTCTTTATATTGTCGAAGATTTTTGCCCCAGACAAAATCATACATTGTTTAAGCACATGCACTTTGGGCCCAAACAGCCTGTATTTAAATCCTTTCTTGCTGTTCACTATATGTGTTAACTTCTGTAAATTACTTAATCATATTATGACTCACTTTTCTCTATTGTAAAATGGCCCAAATTATAGTACCTACCTCAATGGATTATTGTGAAGATTAAATGAATAACTTATTGTAGGTCTTCTTGAAAGTAGAGCTTAAGTGTAAGAATGAAAGAAAACTGAGGTAATAAAAGAAGTAAAATGAAGCAATGTGATATTTGCCAAACTGACTACTATTTCACAGCAAGCCACAAAATGGCACAGCACATCACTTGGTAGGTGTGTTCATTCTGCACATATAAATTATCTGGTAGGGTTGCAGTTAGGTTCCATGGAAAAGAGGAGGGGGGCATTATCTGTCTGATTCCTTTATATCTCTTGCTTCCTATTGGTCAAGGTTCACCCAAGTGTCAGGCTGGTTCTTCTTGAATTCCAGATTATCGTCCAGCACATTGGTGGTTCCTCAAGAAACCCTGCAGAACATTTCATCTGGGTCTGAAAGTGAAGGAGACACCAAGCACAAGCTGGGCTCAGAGAGGAGGCTGCCAAGGAAATCTGAGAAGGTGTCCAAAATGCTTAACAAAATGAGCTAATATTTGTAAAGCACTTAGAAGAGTACCTGACTATGGGAAATAATATCTGTGTTAACTGTTATTATTCTGACACATGTTGAGGAGAATGTAAAAGGAGAGTGAGACTTGTAAATAAAGGCTTCCACTTGTTAGTGATTCTAAGTAGAGGGAATTCTAATGATCCCAAGATTTTCTGTGATTCATGAGCTAAGCTGAAGCATAATTGTAACTCCATTTAACAGATTAGAAATACAAGGAGGAAGCTAGAAATGTTCAATTTTTCCAAACTTTTCCTGACAAAGATACAGAATAGACACACTGGAGTGAGTTCAGACCTGTCTCATCTTAGGCACATTTGGAAGGGGCCCAATGTACCCAGAGTGCTGACTGCAGAGAGAAGTAAAACAATTCTACCATGGTTTCTGGAATAGATACCAGGACAATCCGTGGAGAGCAGTATTTGGCTTTCCCTCTGTAAGTCTCCATTTAGTAACATATCTTTCTGGCTTTAAGGCTTGTAGTTGCTGGAATGCAGTACCAAAGAAGACTGCAGACACTGGTATCATGGGACATATCATGAAAGGACAAACAGTAATAATTTGGGGAAGCAAGGCATAGAACTTTTCTGTATATAGGGCCTTGTGAAGAATCACAAGGATGGATCCAATCATTGGTTCCTAACCCCTTTCAGGATCATGTGGTGAAAGCTAAGGGATGCTTTCAAGGAAAACAACAACAAAACCCACAAGCACAAATGTAAAAGCATAAAAATGATCTATGGTACCTCTCTCCTTTCCAATCCCCATTCCACATTCTGTGTCTCAAGCTAAGAGTTTCTCTAGGTTTTTACCAAACTGTAGCTAAGCAGTACATTGAAAGTCATCAGTATGTCTGATATAGACATTTTGTAATTATGCAATGCAATTTCGAAATTTATTAAGTAAATCTGAACCATCTAGAAGCTGACATAACAGAATTTCTTTTCTATATTTTAACTGTTTTCAAAAAAAAGGATGCTGTTTTACTTCATTCTAATTAATATCACTAAGATGGAAAGAGACCAAATGTATCTGGCCTGAATGTTTGCATGTTAAGTGGGATTCCCTCCTTGAAGAAATTTTTGCATCATCAAGGGATTAAACTGGCAGCTGTCAAGCTGTTCTCATGAAGACCACAGAATTTGCCCCTCCTTCTTCGTGTCTGATGTAGATTTATGCCAGATGCTCAGAAAAAAGGACTGGATTTCAAAATTTTACAGTCAGCATAGGGGGAGGGTGGATTGCAGGAGAAAAAAGTGGATTGCTTCAGCATTCTGAAGTACTTGAAAGTGTGGGGACTTGTGTTAACATATAAATTATTGTCTTTGTTAACAAGATATAATACCATCAAATTAAAGATTCAGAATACATACTTGCTCAGAGTGAGTTTCCTCCTAATCACATTGTTTCCTTACTATTGGAAAATGTGGATTGATTTTGAGATGCTTGCTACAAAAACATCAACCTTTCTTTTCAGATTGCTTCACTGAGATAAACATAGACAGTATTACCCAGAAAAGATCATTGCTCACAGTTTAGAATCTGTACTCTGATTGCATAATTTCTGTTTTTGTGTGGTATTTTTATGTTTTAAATATGGATAATGTAATGGAAAACTGATGTGAAAAATATTTTTCTTTTGCACTCTTACAGATTTTTTTAATTTAAAAACTAAGATAATGTTGCTATTCACCATAGACTTTTCTCTTAGCAAAGAATAGTAAGTAAATATGATCTATAATTTGTTTATGGATTTATTTATTAATGTATGAAATCTATGGTTTAATTATTCATATCTGGATAAATTCAAAATAAATTAATCCTAGGCAAGTCTTAATAACATTTTTCATTAGGTAGTAATACGCTTTGCAACATTTTCCTAACTTCACCTAGCCCAGATTATTTTCACTAAAATTATAAACAGCTTTCTCCTCAGATACTGGGAGTAAGGGAGAACACATTGATTCTTAAAATATACGGTCTTAAGTTCTTCCTTTTTTTTT
>JAQZBX010019305.1:0-19571 GCA_029593785.1 Cabassous unicinctus
TCTTTTTTTTTTTTTTTTGGTGAAATAATTGACCTGAAGAAGTCTTCTTCTAGACAAGCCCCTTCACTGAGGGGACCCTAAATAGGCTCTTGTAAACTAATCAACCACTTCCCACTTCCTGGCCTCCCCAGGGGAGCTGAAGTTCTGATGCTTGTCAGTGCAGAATGATAAAATTGGCTGACTTTGCCCCTCTGGAGCCAAGCCTCAGTTTCACCAGGCTGTTGGGTAAATCAGGCTTCCTCAGCAGTTTCGCCTCTCCCCTCAGTCTAGCACTGCTTCAAGCCAGCTTATCTGCTCCCCAATGCTATGAGGAGGTCCAGACAGCCAAATCCACAGAAAGGAAACTCCTCTCTATCTTCTGTCAGAACCCTCCCACTCTCGGAGAATGCTCCCTATCACCAGGTTGCCAGCAGGAGTTGGCAGTTTACCTAAATCAACCTTCCTTAGCTGATTCAACACTCCGCTCAGCCTGATGCCACTTCAAGCCAGCTAATTTGTTCCCAAAAGCTGCAAGGGTTTCCAGGCAGCCAAATCTACATAAAGGAAACCCCTCTCGACCCTCCACCAGACCCTCCACGACACCGTCTCTGTCAGAGAGTGCTACCTCTCACCAGGTTGCCAGAGGGAGTAGCAGCTCAAACTAGGCTTTTTCCCTAAGGGTGGGGCTCAGCTGTCTGTGTCAACCACCACAGGCAGGGGAAAAACTCATGAATCTCTCCCAAGCAATCCACCTTGCCATGCAGCTCCCTCCAGATCAATGTCCCCAAGGTTCTTGCTCCATGTGCCTCCAGCACAGACCCCCTGGCCAGGACCCTGTCCCCAATCAGCCATCCTCAGAGAGTGAGTCAGCAAGTACACTCCTAAACTGATGCCATCTTCTCTCCCCCTAATCCTAAATATTTTTATTGCTTCACTTTTTTCAAGATGAAAGAACAAATCTTTTGCAACAATTTGAATTAAAATGATACATTTTATTATTTGGCTTTGAGAAAGCAAAATGTTAAAAATTTGTTAGATTTGAACATTATGTTTTTTTAAAAGTGAGAAGACTTGTTTTCCTTAAACCACTGAGGTTACAATAAGGTTAAAGTACAAGGAGCTATTTTTATAAAACAGAATATCTGCTTTCTATAATGATTAGTCAGGAAGATACTCATTATAAGCTTCTACTAAAACAGACTAATGATTAAGAAGCTTTGTCACTTTAACAGAGAAATAAAATATATTTTTGTATCAGTATATTATTTTATACTAAGGCTTTTAAAATTTTATAGCTAGACCAATCAAATCTTACTCAGTTTTAACCACAAAAAATTATCTTTCCATGAACATTCTGCATTTTCTGTATCCATTCAGCTTTTGTCCCACATTTTACTCTTTCTTAATAACCAGTCATTATTCTTAGGACAAAATTATTATCTTTATCCTTAGTAATAATAAAATATTCTACATACATTACAAAATTAAGTTACCAAAATGATTTTGGAAGGTGTTTTCTGGCAAACCTTTTTCAACATACAATTACCATCAACACTAAAAATACTTGAGAGAATAATGATTCAATTTGGTTATATGTAAACACATGCTATTAGATATTCAAATACGTAGTAGAATGTAATACTAGAAAACTGATAGCTCATAGGGGATCTTTTTCAGAAATATATGCTTTCTTTAGCTTAGTATTTTATCAGTCCTTCAGAGAAATATATTGAAGCATTTACAAAGACAGATTTCTGAAATAGTATTTGGGGATCAAGTTGTTCAGGGGAGGCTGGTTGCTATCAAGACTAAGCCATGATTTAATAGCAGGCTTAAAATACAAGCCAGTATTTTTCTATTTTTTTTTTCTTTTCCTCTTACTTTTGTAGAGTTTTCAAGTTTAAAAGTTACTAAACTTTAACAGCACCAATTTTAATAATGTGTCTATCCAGATCTAATTAGAATTAACATGTAAACAGAACAGAGTACATTAAAGTTGCTAACATATTTTTTCTTCGCCATCAGTAAACATAATTCCATCAGCACCCACTAGCCCAGTCACACCACCCTCATGGCAAGTGGTTTGCAGAGTTGTTGCCAGAATGTTTTCCTTATCTCAGTTAACACTCCACTAGAATATTTTCTAACAAACATTGTTTCATTAACAAGTACCCAGTTTAGCACTTCTGTTTATGTGGGATGTTGTGCCTGTGATTAAGCCTTCTTTGCACAAGTGGATTAACAAGATTTAATGATTCTTCCAGAGTTTCTACATCTGAATCACTGCATTTTACTGTCCAGGGAGTCCAGATCTTAAAATCCTAAAATTCTTACCTAGTTGCTCAGAGACTTCTGTCACTAAGGCAGAGGTGGAAGTCCACAAATCCCTTTCTAGTTGTAACTCTTCCCTCAAATGGTGGATTTCTTTGTCTTCCTTGAGGCAATCTGCTGTAGCTAACTGCACCATCAATAGCAATGGCCAGCTAATTGCTGTGGCAACATGCCTGCTATCTTCACTAAACTTCATAATCTTTAGTTCTTTAGCATACACTGTACATCCATCAGTGTTTTCAAAGCATCCATGTACTCATACAGATTTCCACAACAGTCAAGCAAGTGGGCAAGACCATATTCTCTCAGAGGTCCACACTCATTTGCTCCCCACTCATCCAGGAGGGTAGCCACACCTCCCAATATGGATGTTATAGGCCAATTCAGGATTTTCCTCAAGGATTCTCCCTTTCCAGAGCCCATGCCCACCACTGTTGGTGCTCCTTCATTCTCCTGGCTTTGGCTTACCAATTTTTCCAACCCAACTTTGAAGGGCACAATTTAGGGCAGGCAAAAGACCAAAGAGTACACCAGGCAAATGTTTAGACATGATCATTATTGGGAATTATGAATAGGAGTCTCTGATGGTGGTCAGTCAAAGAATGAAGATAGCACTCTGGAAAGAGATGCGAATATCAGTAGTGACTATAAGGGGTTTCAGGACAAAGACATTCCATAGGGTATGAGAAGAGCGTTTCCACATTATTATAAAAAAGTTTTAGTGTGACATTCTCAAATAGAACTTTCTGCAATGATGGAAATGCTCTATATCTGGACTGCCAAATGCAGTAGACAATAGGCATATGTGTCTATAGAGAATTTGAAATGTGGCTGGTATCACCAAGGATCTTAATTTTTAATTTTAATTAATTGAATTTAAATTGCCACCTTTAGCTTGTGGCTATATATTAGACAGCATAGATTTGGCACAAATTAAAATTTCAAAGTGCTTACTTTTTAAGTTTATGATAAAAAATTTAGAATGTAACATCTTTGGAAGAAGGAGATTTTATCAGAAATGAACTGAATACCAAAGACTCATCTCAAGACACACCTGCAGGATTCTTTCTCCTGGAACTTCGTTGTGGTAAAGGTTGGGATACAGTATGTTAGAGTTCATTTTTTCTGTATCATGTAGTGAAATGGTTCCTCTAGTCTAGACACGTTAATTCAGTTTTGTTTTATATTTACATAAGTTCCATTTTTATATTATCATTGTATTAGTCAGCCAAAAATGGTGCTGATGCAAAGAACCAGAAGTCTGTTGGCTTTTACAAAGGGTATTTTTTGGGGTAAAAGCTTACTGTTACAAGTCCTTAAAGAGTCAAACTCAAGGTACTACAAGAGGTATTTCCTCAAACAGACTGTTGTCACATGTTGAATCAAATTGTTGGACGGTGTCGAGGAGGGTTCAGCCTTCCTCTTTCTTCTCAAAGATCCAGGGTCCCAGTTTCTTCAAATCTCAGCTGTAGTTTGACATGGCACTCATCTCTCTTCCTCTGGGGCTCATTTATTTCTGGGCTCAACTGCTCTGTTCTCTTCACAAGGTCAGCTGTATGCTATCAGTTGGATGCTTACCTCTCACCAGGGTCCAGAGTCAAAACCAAGTTCTTTCCTCTGCCACGATATTTTCTGTGCTTCTGATTCTCTGTTTGAGTGTCTGCCCACCAAGGTGGTGGGGACTCAATGCCCTGCCAGTGTGGATGATCCAAAGCCCTAAACTTAATTTAATCAAGTAAATGTAATCTATGAATTTAATGCAATCAAAGGGTATCATCCCAGAGGAACCAACCAGCTTACAAACATAATCAATATCTCTCTTTGGAATTCATAAATAATATCAAACTGCCACAATCATAATTCTTGAAACATAGATTTACTGTTTATATTATCTAGGTATTTAGTTAGAAAGAGGGAATTGATACAGGATAAATAGCAAGTAAGAAGCAGCAATAACATATCATTGGATGCCATGTACGGCAATTCATTACTAAGCAGAAAAATAAATGCAAGTAGATAAATATAATATACTCCCGTAAACAAATTATTATTGGACATTGGAAGCCTTAAGTTTTCATGTATTCCCTTCATTTCCTGCATCATTATGAGTGAACCAGTTAAATCTTACTAGAGTTGAGTCTCTCTTTGAGTGTTCTCTTTGACTTAAAATCCAGATATCTCACATATGAGTAAGCTCCAAATCAAATTTTTGTCTTCAGTCCATACACTAAAATTTCTGCTGGATACTGCTGAAAAAAATGCAACTGATGCCCCTCCAACTACCCTTCAAAATTTCAATTCTGAACTGCATCAACTTTTATGCAACTCATTTCTTAAAATGATCACATTAAATCCAGAATCATTTCAATTGAAAGAATAATCCACATTGCCAAAGGGCCAATGCAAAGGAAAAATACATATATGATTACATCACATGCCTACATGAAAATACTAACTCCCTGGAGAATACAAATCCATGCTACTAGCACCATATGAAAGCATTCTGACTAGGCTGTATTCTATTCCCCATCTCCAGAGGATTCTACACAAGCTCAAAACATAGGGTACTTTCTCTTTCTTTATAATTCTTATTTACCCTTCAAGATCTTAAATAACATTGCTTTCTATAAATTTTTTGTACTTGCATGATGGCCAAACAATTTTTTCTTATATGAGGTTCCATTTTATTTCTTATAAACTTTATTATTTATCTGATTAAAGAGTTCTATGATTATTTTCAAGTATCTATGCTTTCATATATATGCAATTGTTGAGGGAAAGCTGTGTTTCATTCACAATAAATTCTGGGAATTAGATCGTAGAGAAAATTAATCATTCACTGTGTTTTCAATATCACTACTCTTTACCATCATTTCATGGTCAGTTATACACAATCTCACTAGTTATTTCAAATATAATAATATATTTTAGGTTTAAAAAGTTCTTCATGTCTTGAAAAATATACAGTTGTTTATGAAGCACTTTGACTTTTAATTTTAAGGATATATATAGTATAAATATATACCTATAATTTGTGAATTTCTGCATATAATTTTAAAGTACTTTCATCAGATAAAATTTTCCTCTTTTCCAGCTCTTATTGTGATGTTTAAAGAGATCCTTGAATTTATCAAGGCTTATGCTCATACTTTAAAAAATGAAATTCAATTAACTTTAATGCAAGTTCGTTTAACCATTGGAAGAAATTCTCCTGCTCTTATGTGATAAATAAAAAAAAAATATGATTAGTAACTCTTAATATCTTTCCATGTTCTGCCTTCATTGTTTTGGTCATCTAGCAGCAGTCCTACTATCATCACATGTTCAAAGTCATTTTATGAGAAAACTTCATTGTTATTTTTCTAACAAAATTACGTTTTCATCTCTCATACCTGGACTTGATATTTTACATAGCACCGTGGAGTAATACTAGCTTCCAGAGTCAAGGGCTCTTTACCTGGAGTTGTGTTACTTGTTTTTCTTGTGATCTCTTGATAATGCCCATTGAGACATGGCCCAAATTACTTGTTTTTCTGTGATATCTTGAGAATGCCTTCTGAGACTTGGGCAATGTAGAGCAACATAGGATGGCCACAGGCCAAGTTTTGTGAGGTCATATATGTTTTAAAGGTCAATTCTGTTGGGGTAAGATACACATATATGTATACACATATATACACAAATATGTAATGTATGCATGCATATGTCAGTTGGCTGAAATTGGTTTATATACACAATTTGGGAGTAATCATTATTTTAGGTACAACATATTTTTAAATTTTTGTTGCAAATGTGTTTTAAATTATTACAAAAATTTAATGTTAATATTGGTAATGACAAGAATAATACACAAATTGGTAGGATAATATTTAGAAAATATACAGTACTGTTTTGTAGGTTCAGAAAATATCTTAAATATTTTTCAATCTCTCATGGTCTTCCATAACTTATTTAATTATATATGCCACCTGTGAAGCAGTGATATTGTGTCCACTTAAAATTTCTTTTTAATTGGTTTTGAAAATATTTGCATTAGAAAATTGCTGGCAAAAACAATTACTCTAAAAATAAAGTACACTGATATTGAAAATATCTGACCTTGATGTTTGTGTTTCTATGTCAAAATATAAAACAAAAACAAAAACAAAACTTGCTTTAAATGTACAACCATAGCCCACACCTAGTGGATTCAGTGAATACTGTGTCATCTTCAAGTGATGAAAAACACTTGTGATGAAAGAGGAAGCAAGACCCTTACTGTCATGTGAGAGCAAAGAGAATTTGGCAAATATTTCTACAAGAAAGGAAGTTATTTTGGACACTGCCTATTTGGCCCATGAACAGAAATGAATCAAGAAGGACTTGGGTATTTTAAATACAGAATGCTCTGGTCTGGATTTCAGGGCAGAATCATTCTCAGGGTCCTCACCATGACCAATGTATGAAAGCAGCCAAGAGAGTAGGCTGGCTAGGATAGGTGTGTATTTAGTCAGATATTTATTGAGCAAACCCCTCTCAGCCAACCCCCAAAACCCAGGGAATAAAGGGAATCTGATATATCAAAGTTCTCCCCAAGATGCTGGGGAAGGACTTGGGAATTGACAGCTAATTATCTCTTCAGGAGGCATCAAAGCACTGAGTAGGCACATGACACTGGTATTTGTTTTTTTATGAAGTAAGAGAGAGAGCAAGACACTTAAATAAAGAACTGTGAGCTTTATATACAAGATTGTTCTGATTAGTCTAAAATAAATTGTTTATTAAATCAAACAGCTTCTTAACTCAATAATTCAATTTACTTATTTTGGAAAAAAAATCCAATGAAAGATACAAGTGAAAAACACTATTTTGTAAAGATCTGTGAAATTATAAAATGAAAATATTCTCATACCAAACTTAATAGGATATAGGTATTTTTCTACACTTAATAAATTCATGTACTTATGTAGAGAAATATTTTGTTAATTGATTGTAAAAATCAATATTGAACAAAATTCATTTCTCCCCCCAAATTCAATTATTCTTTGTTGGGCATATAGCAAGCTTATTCTAATAAATATGTGGAGACACAATGGGTTAAAGAAGACAAATCCTACTTTAAGGAACTCATATTTTGAAAGAATGTAGCCATTAAGCAAAAAGTGGGCAAATGAAGAGAAAAAGACAAAGCCAGTGATTGTTAACATATAATGTTACAGGAAGGAAGGATTTAAAAAAAGAGCTTTTCAAGGTTTTGTGACGTGCTTCATTATTAGGAAAAAAGTGTATCTATAAAAACAGAGATGAAGTATCTAGTGGGATGGGTTCATGGATATTTCCTTATAGGGATGACCTGAACTTACACTTGATAAATGTGAGAAATATAAACTATCCACTAAAATAATTTTATATGATGACAGTGGGTAATGTCATAACTCAAGTCATTAATGATTGGACTAGTTATCACATATTCAGAGTGATTCTACTTATATAATAAGAACATCTTTTTTACATAGAGAGTTTTAGTATATGATCATAAGAGTATAGAGATTGCTTAGATAATTGTATCTCTAAGAAATTGTATCACAAAGGAATTGTATAACTAACTTACAATTTACTTAGAATTGTATCACTAAAGAAATTGATACCATTAAGTTTTATTTTGATTAGATTACTCCAGGAGCAAATTTGAGCCAGTCCTTATTCAAAGAGAGAATGAAAAGGAAAACAGAATATTGTTAGAAGACTACATTCATGGTAAGACAATCATCTCAAAATCCCACTATCTTGTAAAAAAAAATGAAGAGTTCTGTTGGGAAACTACCCAGGATAGCATATCATATGAACTCAGAAAGATGGAGGTCCTTTGAGATTTAAAGGAGATGGTGTAGGCATCAGATTCATGCACATATTTGCTGCCACACATGTCCATTGCTGAAGGGAAAGGATGACATTTTTACCCATTTTTGGATCACACTTGGTACCAGGCAACAAGGATACCAATTCTTACACAGTAGCTTCACAAATTCCTTCATGACAACAATTTCTTTCTTCTTCCAGTCACAATCTCTATCCATGTAGATTGATATGAAGCCCTAGTCGCTTAATTGGGGAATAGCAATCAAATTGTTTTTAATATTCTAGACCACTTGATAATTTACCAGTGCATTGTGCCTAAAACTAATTTCTTACATCTTTCTGTGACTCATTCATAAAATCTCTTGAAAAAAAGATCTTGGCGGATTGAAAAGAAAGGCAAGAAGGCATTGCTACACTTTTTGTTTCTGAACCTTCTTTAGATGGACCTTAGAAAGAAAAAAAGTTTCAATATCTATATTGAGTTCAACTATTCAATTCTCTAGCTGATTGAGGGCTATAGCTATGACATCTACTCTAGACTTTGAATTAGATACTGTGACACAGGACTTTAACTTGTGAGGTGGTTTTTCAAGAAGGCAGGCATGTTTGCAACTAGTAAGAGAACATGGATGCAACAACAGAAATCACTCAGTTCCATAGTTGAATATCATATGGTTCTGGACATTGTAACTGATTTTTAAGATGGCAAAAGTGGGGGCTTCACATCACATTCTCAGTCATATTGATTACTGCCCACAGTTGCCAAGTCATCAATCATACTTTATAAGCATTTCTGGAGTCTGCGTAGACCACTCAATCTCATTTAATATAATATATTTCAGCTTATAGTGTAGTTAGTTTATTTTTATGTTTTCATTTAAGGATCCAGATTGAAAATATCAGACTCTAAATCCCATTTAAATTCAATTGTAAACTCTTGATAGAGAAAAGCATAAGGGAGAAGGAAAACCTGAAGTAAAACTATGATTGTAGGTATTGAGGAAGTGAAAAAGTTCCTAAAATGTTCTGTAGAAAAGATTAAGATTTTGTGATTAACTTGATTTGTGGCAATGAAAGAAAATAAATTTAAGTAGATTTTCATTTGCCAAATTGTTCCGTATTTTTGTGAGATCCGTAGACTTTTTTTCTCCCAAAATGTAGTAATTTCTCAATAGATGTATGTTTATGTTATTTAAGTAGCACTATTTGTCTCTTTTTTTCTCCAAATGTAAAAGGTAAATAATTTATGAGAGATAGGGTAAATCTTACAACAGCAAACCATACTTATATCTTACCACGTCACTATGACATTATCATTCCTTGTCATGAAAAATGTTCACATAGTTTAAATTGGGTATAAACAATTATATCTCATTTGCCATTCCATAAATAAAACTTTTGACCAGTAAGTACTGACAAAACCATTAAATTCTAACTTGGCATTAGTATATAAACAGCCCACATTCATATCATCATTTAAAATGCAGATCTTCTGGTCTGTAAAATCATTATTTCCAATACAAATACTGTGGTCATTCATCACACTCCTGGTTCAGTTAACTCAGGGTTTTTCTAAAATGTTTAATCTTTCTTTTTCTCACTTCTTAGAGAATGAAAATTTTATTTTCATTATTCTCTACTGGTGAGCAATGCCCCTTCCACTAGAGAGTACAAGTAAGATGATAATATTTAACAGAAATAAAGGTGGAGTTGAGCAGCTATATCTGTTATAATACTGATCCAAGTAAGTTTAGTCCCCACTCTACAATATTGTTCATAGAATTATGTGACTAATGAGTTAAGAATACACTTCCCATGACAGATATTATTTTATTTAAGTGTCCAGTGGCTAAATGGAATGGAAAATTTGAATGTGTCCTGGGGAATAATTGAGGAGTGGCTTGGTTAGATTAACATGCATTCATTAGACTGTAAGTTTTAAAAATGATCTTATAAAGTAAATGAATAAAGATTCATTTATAGCGCAGTTTAATTATACAGCCATAAGTAGAATTGTTAAAAAATTCATTTACCTGGGATTCACCCAGATAATTCTAGGAGCTTTGTTAGTGGAGTTCATAAACTTGTCACATTTCATGCATAGTGATGTAAGGCTTACTAAATTCCCCAGGACTTATCTGACTAATCTGTATATCTGTCAGTTCCTTTGTGTTCTTGCAAAAAAAAGGCACATTACACACCCATTAAGACTAAGGTGTAATATAAATAAATTGAAGACTCTTTTGCTTTCAATTAGATCCATATACCCTAAAATAATTATGGTTCAGTTCCCTTAATTTAATCTCTTATAGAAAAAAAACTTGTATAATAAAATTGTTATTCTGGAAGCTAACTTCAAGTTCGGCCGTTACATTTTCATTACTGCTTATTATAACAACTGTCCTATTGACCAGTTTTTTGTAGAATAATATCTTTTTATAGTTATGAAAACCATCACTAAAAATAAACAAAATTATGGCTTTAGAATATCTAATTATTTTATAATGACCTTAATTTTTGAATTCACATAACATAATTGTCTATCTTCAAGCCAGGATTATATGTTTCTTAATTACACACATTGCTTAATGTTCAAGCACCTGAGGCTTCCTCATTAATGGAGAAACATTGTCTCCATTTTCACAGAAAAGCATCTCATTTTTATGACCCTTACATCTCTGTTTTTCTCAAGCTAGGGAAGACAAGGCTGAGCATGAGAGTAAGGACTGTGTAGAAGACAAGCAAACCCACAATCACTATTTGATATTGGATGGATCTCGAGCATATAAAGGTGTAAGGAGAGGGTGCATAACAGAAAGTCAACACAGTGAGTTGAGTACTACGTGCCAAATAAAACTTCCTTCTTTTCAATGAATGCATGTCAGGATTAGCAAGGAGAGTCCAAAGAAATATGCAACACCAATTACATAAAACACCAGTTAGAGAGTAGTGCTCACAAACACTGTGTACTCACAGACCCAGGTGTCCATGCTCACAGGAGACAACATGGCTGGTATATTACAAAAGAAATGATTGATATCCTTGTATTGGCAATAGAGGATGTGGAGTTCTTATTCAGTAAGTGTACAGGCATCCCCTGTAAGCGTTGGTTTCAACTCTGCTGGGCTTCAGAGCTCTACTGGCATATGAACAATCTGAAGATTTAAGACTTCAAAAGATATATTTAAAGGGTATATTGAGAATTATAGGTTCAAATAAAAGAATAGAAGAATCTTGAGTAGGGAAATCATAAATCAGTGTAACTATATTATACTTGGGAACTAGATTATCATATCATCCCAAAGAGAACCCGCCAAATGGGTGTTAATTTCATGAAGCTGTGTGCATTGCCTATAGTTCCCAGACATCTCCAGAGCCCTTTGAGAACTCTTGTATGAGGCTGTATTTACTGTGGCTGTTGGTAAAAACTGTCTGAGAACTGCTTAAATAAAACTTCTGGAATGACCTCCTGTCCCACTTTGAAATCAATTAGCCATAAAAATCCTGTTTTATTAAATGTTTTTCCCTTTTGATCAAGGTCTTTTTCAAATGCATACTAGGTTAGCATTTGGTAATAATATCGCATTTTTAAGGAGGCTCATTCCACTAAGTCCCATCCTATGTCAGGAGGCAGATAATGTGTTTATTTGCTGAGTGTGGCTTAGAAAGAGGCCATATTTAATTAACAAGGAAGTTTTCAAGAGTTAACACTTAGGTATTAATTAGAACGAATGATGTACCTTTTTATAGATCCTGAAAGAATATTCTTATATTGTATTTTTAACTGAAATTCTCAACCACTGCAGAATTCATTGTGTTATACAATTGAATGTATTATCCTCTTGCTTTCCTTCTAGCCACATGGACAGGCCAAAACTTCCCCCTTAGAACCACGTTTACACTCCCCCTTCAGGACTGTTAGTTACACAAATGTCTCCAAACCACCAATTCCATCCATTTCCAAACTGTAGCAATACACCAAATAATAAATCTGCAGATTAAGGATAAGCTCACCCATCTTTAATCCACTTCCATCATCTACATTCCAGAATCTACCTCCATAGGTATGCTCACTATTTTCAGTTCCTATCAGTGAGATCATGCAATGTTTATCCTTTTGTGTATGGATTATTTCACTCAACATAAATTCTGGCAGGTTCATCTAAGTTGTTGCATATCTCAAAACTACATTCCTTCTTATAGCGTATATATTCCATCATATAAACATACTATATTTTTATCCTCTCATCTGTTGATGGATACTTGAGTTATTTCCACATTTTTGTCAATTGTAAATAATGTCCCTATGAACATTGGTGTGCATTTATGTTTGCATCCCTGTTTTCAATTCTTCTGGGTATATACTTAATAGTGGGATTGCCAGATCATATGATAATCCTATACTTAGCTACTTGAGGAAGAGCCAAATAATTTGCAAAAGTGGCTGCACCATTCTACATTCCTGCCATCAGTGAATGCATGTTCCTTCTTCACCATATCCTTTCCAACATTTACAGTTTACTGTTTTATTTTATTTTTTAATATCAACCAGTTAGGTGTGAAAGTATATCCCATTGTATTTTTTAGTTGAATTTCCCTAATAGTGATGTTGAGCATCTTTTCTTGTACTATTTAGTCATATGTGTCTTTGCAAAAGTCTGTGTTCATGTATTTTGCTCAGTTTATAAATGGGTTGTTTGTCTTTTATTATTGATTTTTCATAATAAAATATCTTTATATATGCTGGATATTTGGCCCTTATTGGATTTGTGGTTCCCAACTATTTTTCTCCCCTTGAGTAGGCTGCCTTTTCACTTGGCTGACAAACTCTTTGAAACACAATTTTTTTTTATTTTGAGGATGTCCCATTTATCTACATTTTCTTTCAATGCATGCATTTTACATGTAACGTTCATGAAAACATTTCTACCAAAATGTCATGCACTATCTTCTAGGACCTTTAAGTTCCTGGCTTTTATATTTAGGTCTTAGATCCATCTTGAGTTAATTTCTGTATAAGACATGAGAAAAGAATTCTCTTTCATTCTTTTGGATATGGATATCCAGTTCTCCCAGCAGCATTTGTTTGAAAGACCATTGTGTCCCAGTTCAGTGGACTTGACATCCTTGTCAAATATCACTTTCCTGTAGATGTGATAATATTTATGAATTTATAAATTTTGGACCATTGTGTCTTTGTATTATGCTTTAAAGTCAGGTAGCATGAGTCCCCTAACTTCATTTTACTTTTTAAGTTGTTTTTGTATATTGGGAGACCTCTACCCTTCCAAATAAATTTGATAATTACCTTTTCCATTTCCAAAAATATGCTTTCATAAATTTTATTAAGATTGTGTTGAATCTAGAAATAGCTTAAGTAGAATTGACAGATGTTTAGTCTTCCAATCCATGAACATGGAATATCCTTCTATTAATTAAAAATTTCTTGGATTACTTTTAGAAATATTGTGTAGTTTTCGGTGCCTAAATTTTTTTGCATCTTTTGTTAAGGTTATTCCTAGATATTTGACTCTTTTAGTTGATATTGTAAATGGGTTTTTTAATTCTTCCTCAAATCACTCATAGTTAATGCAAAGAAACAGTACTGGTTTTTGTGTGATTATCTTATATCCTGCCACTTTACTGAGGTTGTTTATCAGCTCTAGTAGTTGTTGTAGTTTCTTTAAAAGCTATATATATATATATATAGGATCATGTAATCTACAAAGAATGAAAATTTTACGTCTTCCTTTCCAGTTTGGATGTCTTTTATTCTTTTATTTGTTTTCCTTGCCAAGCTGCTCTAGCAAGAAAATCTAACATAATTACAAATTAGAGTGGTAAAAAAGTACATCCTTGTCTTATTCAGATTATAGAGTGAAAGCATTTAGCCTTTCACCATTGAGTATGATGTTAGCTGAGGTCTTTCATATATGTCCTTTATCATGTCAAGAATGTTTCCTTCTGTTCCTAACTTTTGAAATGTTTTTTATCGAGACAGGATTCTGAATTATGTCAAATGCCTTTTCTATGACAATAGAGCTCATCATGCAACTTTTTTCATTAGAGTTATTAATGCGGTGTATTACATTAATTGATTTTGTTTTGTTGAACCATCCTTGCAAATCTGGTATAAAACGCACTTTATCATGGTGTTTAATTCATTTCAAGTGTTTTGTTGAGGATTCCTGCATCTAAGTTCATTGGAGAGACCAGTGTGTAAATTTCTTTACTTGTAGTGTCTTTATATGGCTTTGGTATTAGGCTGATGTTGGCATCATATGACGAGTTAGGTAATGTTCTCTCCTATTATTTTTTGAAGAGTTTGAACAAGATTGGCTTGAGTTCTTCCTGTAAAGTTTGGTAGAATTTGCCTGAGTATTCATCTGGCCCTGTGCTTTACAGGGTTGGAAGTTTTTTCATTTTTTTCTTTTTTAAACATCTTAAAGTTTTCTTGAAGAAGATTTTGATTACATAAATGTTACATAAAATATAGGGGATTCTCATATGCCCCAACTCCTCCCCTCCCACACTTTCCCAAATTAACATCTTTCATTAGTGTGGTATATATGTTACAACTGATGAACACTTATTGAAGCATTACTACTAACCATGGACTATAGTTTATTTTATACTTTACACTCTGCCCTGCAAAATTATGTAGATTTTGAAAAAAATATATAATGTCTTGTGTCATAATTGCAGTGTCACATAGGGCAATTCCAATTTACTGAAAATGTTCCCATATTACACATCTTCTTCCCTTTCTCTGCCCTTAGATCCCTTGCTTTTATCCTACTGATTTAATAATACTGATAAAGGTTTTCCATTGTTAGAATAATAGTAAGTTTATAATAGAATAATAATAAGTCTACTTTAGTCCATTTTTATTCACTAACCTTGAGGATTTGGGGATGGTGATGTCAAATCTGTTTCTAATTGATATGGTGCTTGGATTTAATGCGGGTAGTTGGATGAAACTATCTTTCTTTGATGTTGCAAAAACTCTCTGTTCCTTGGTGTGGGCATTGTCTATCATCATCTCCTTGTTAGTTTACCTCAGTGAATCAAATGAACTGGAGAGTAGGCGTTGCAAATTTGCTGAGAATCAAGGCTCAAATGGCACTTGAATGGACCAAAGATTATAGTCTCTGGGACATGTATTTAACACATATAGTTCTAATTACAGTTTCAAATAAAAGGGGCACAACAGAAATAGTAGGGAAATTGTAAATTATTCTAACTCTCTTACACTGGGGAGCATAAATTCTAAAATAAGGCCCTTACAGGGAGCCAAATTCCGGAACTTGTTTGAACCACTTATAGTGTCTGGATGCCTCTAGAGTCCATAGGCTCACCACTGCTTGTGTAACTCTTTATTGTGGCAGTCAATGAGATCCTGCTGAGATGTGCATGAACATAATCTCTGGAATGACCTCCCAATTCACTTTAAAATCCCTTAGCCATAAAAACTCATTTGTATTTAATATTTCCCCCTTTTGGTTTAGGTCTTTATCGAGATGCATTACTAGTTGGTGCTTGTTAATGCTTATCCCTGGGAGTCATGTCCCATGCCAAAGGAAAGGTAGTGTGTTTATATGCTGAGTTTGGATTAGACAGAGGCCACATTTGGTCAACAAGGAGGCTTTCAGGAGGTAACTCTTAGGCAATATATAACATTAGGCTAAGTTTCAATTTCACGTGAAAAGGTTCATAAGTACAATCAACAATATCAAGGACCTCGTGTAATGGTCTGTCTTCCTTCACTAGGCACGGCCCTTATACTTGGGGGATTCTTGCTATCTTATTAGAGGATGTAGCAGAACTCTCCAGGATGGGAATTCAATATTCTTTTGGTTATTTGTGGGTCTCCACTAACTGAGACAATGCCCCATGAATGCTTGCAAATATACATATATCTTAGAGGCATGCCCCCAGTCCACCTCTTTCCATACATCATCCCATCACTGACCCCTGCTTATGTGATCTTCCACTGCCATTCTTTTGATCCTTCTGTGATCCAAAGAGTCTCAAAAAATGAAGCCAACAAAATGACCAAATAAAATTAATTAGAAAATTAAATAATAGTTTTAAAATAAATAAAATAAAACATTTAAATAATAAAAAAATTACACATTGTATCTTTCATCATTATAAGAGCTATTGTCTTGTACATACAGTGCAATTTCAGGCACAATTTATTCTGTATATTCCCTTAATGTCTTTTTTTAAATTTTTTTCTTCAAGGAAGCTTTAGGTTACACAAAAGTCACATAGAAAATATAGGGGATTTCTGTTTACCTAACACCATTTCCTTTTTCCCCTCTCCCTTATTTTACCAGTTTATATGCAGAAGATACATTTGTCACACTTGACGTAAAATATTATAGCATGCTACTAACCATGGTCAATGGTTTACATTAAGGTTTTCATTTTCAACCATACACTTTTACAGGTTTTGACAAAATTTAAAGGGGCCTGTAACCATTATTCCAAGATCAGGCACAACAATTCTAATGTTCAACAAATGGCCTATGTTCCATGTGTTCCAATCTTTCCTTCCTCTGCCCTTGAAATGTATGGTAACCACTATTTGAATTTTTGACGAATAAAAGTCATGTTTACTTACAATAATATTGAGGGCTTGACATATTAGTCTGTTTTCTTTTACTGGTACTGCCTATGTTCTTGAAGGATTCTTTTCCTTCCAATTGAGAACATAGCAGGACACCACCTAAGGGGGGTTTAATATTTTCTTGTATATTGTGTGTATGGCCATCCACTGAGATAAAATAAACTGTACAAAATGAACACTTACATATTCCATATAAGCATACCTCAGGTCTGCCAATCCCATATATCTTCCAACCCTAACTCCCTATACTAGTAACCCTCCCCTGCCATATTTGCCAAAAGAACACTCCCAATATTGTAGTTTTAACCACAGACCTGCAAATCACAATTGTTCACATGCTCCTTCTCCAACACTTCCCCCAGTTCCATGGGTAGTCCTACACAACTCCCACTCATGGACTAAGACTGTCAAATCCAAACACATCATTGCACCACTCTCATGGCTATCCACTGCCCAACCACAACCTACCAACTTAATATAGATTTTGCTCATATGAGCATCAGATCACCACTCTCTACTCCCCTTATTTCTCCTGATAACCTGCCTTCCAGACTTTAAGTCTATGGTTCTGCTCAATTTGTTTAAGTCATATCAAGGCACTCATGTAAATATTTGTCCTTCAGTGCCTGGCTTACTTCACTCAATATAAGGTCTTCAAGATTATCCATGTTTTCCTGTGTGCAAATACTGCATTCCATCTTACAGCTGAGAAATATTCCATTGTATGTATATATTACAGTTTGCTTATCCATTCATCTGTTGATGGACATTTGGTTGCTTACAACTTTTGGCAATAGTGAATAAAGCCACTATGAAACTTGTGAATATATCTGTTTGAGTGCCTGCTTTCAATTCTTCTAGGTATATAACCAGAATTAGAATTGCTGGATCATATGGTAGTTCTATAGTTATCTTTCGGAGGAACTGACAAACTGTCATTCATAATTGCTGCACCATTCTACATTCCCAACTGCAGTGCATAAGTGTTCCCTTTCCTCCATCCTCTCCATCACTTTTTGTCCTCCGTGTTTTTAATAGCCACTAGTCTAATGGGTTTAAGATGATATCTCATTTTAGTTTTGATTTGTATTTCCCTAATAGCTAAGGATATTGAGCATTTTTCATGTGCTTTATACCTATTGTATATCTTCTTTGGAAAAGTTTTTTTTTTTTTTTAATTTAAAGATGTAGGATTTCTTTATATGTGCTAGACATTAAGCCCCTGTATTAGTCGGCCAAAGGGGGTTGATGCAAATACCAGAAATCTGTTGGCTTTTATAACAGGTATTTATTTGAGGTAGAAACTTGCAGTTACCATGTAATAAAGCTTAAGTTATTTCCCTCACCAGAATCTGTTGCCATATGTTGGGGCAAGATGACTGCCAACATCTGCCATGAGTTCAGGTTTCCTGGGTCCTCTCTTCCTGGGGCTTGGTTCTATCCAGGTTCCGCTGCCCTGCTCTCTCCACAAGGCCAGCTGTAGACTATCAGGTGACTGGCTTTGTCTTTCTCCCCAGGGCTCAATTCTCTCCGAGCTCAGCTCCTTTGCTCTTCTATGTGCTTACTTTCCAGACTCCAGCTCAAAACCCCAACTCTTTGCCATGTAGTTTTCTCTGTGACATCCTACTGATGTGGCCCAATCAAAGCTGTAATCATAATTTCAACACCTCAGGTACAGACCAGTTTACAAACATAATCTAATATCTATTTTTGGAATTCATAAGCAATGCCAAACTGCTCCAGCCCCTGTCAGATTGATGATTACCAAATACTTTCTCCCATTGTGTCAGCTGTCATTTTACTTTCTTGACAAACTCCTTTGAAGCACAAAAATTTTTAATTTTGAGGACATCCCATATATCAATTTTTTTTTCATTGCTAATGGTTTGAGTGTAAAGTTTATGGAATCATTTCCTACTACATGATCTTGGAGATGCTTTCTTATATCATGTTTTGGAAGCTTTGTGATATTCATTCTTAAATTTAGATCTTTGATCCATAATGAGTTAATTTTTGTACCTGCATGAGATGGTGATCCTCTCTCATTCTTTTGGATATAGATATCCTGTTTTCCAAGCACCTTTGATTGAAGAGGCCATTCTATCATGGTTGAGTGGGCTTTGTTTCTTTTTTGAATAACAGTTGACCATATATACAAGGATCTATATCAGAACACTCACTTCTTTTACATTGGTCAATATGATATTCCTTATGCAAATACCATGCACTTTTGACCTTTGAAGCTTTATAATATGTTTGAAAGTTAGCTAGTGTGTTTCCTTCAATTTTGTTTCTCTTGTTCAATATGTCTTTGGCTATCAGGGCTCCTTGACCTTCCAAAAAAATTTCATAATTAGCTTTACCAATTCAGAAAAATATGTAATTTTTAGAGAGTGTGTTAAATCTGTATATCAATTTTGGTAGGACAGATATCTTAATGATGTTTAGTATTCTAATCCATTAACAGGAAAATTCTTTGATTTATCTAAGTCTTCTTGGATTTCCTTTATCAATGTCTGCAGTTTCTGTATACAAGTCCTTTATATCTTTATTTTAAGTTTATTCTTAGTTAATTGACTCTTTCCATTGTTATTATAAATGGAATAGTTTTCTTGATTTCTTCCTAAAATTGCTTAAGAGTACTATACATAAATGCTACTGATTTTTGCCACTTTACTGAACTCATTTATCAGTTCTAGTAGGTGTATTGTAGGTCTCTCAGGATTTCTATATATACGATGATGTCATCAGTAAATAGTAAAATTTTTATTTCTTCGTTTTCAGCTAG
>JAQZBX010019305.1:19671-34001 GCA_029593785.1 Cabassous unicinctus
TTTAAATTGTTTTTTTTTTTTAATCAGGTAAGGGTGCTGTTTTCGTCAAATTCTTTTTCTATCTCAACAGAGTTGATCATGTGATTTTTAAAAATCTGTTAATATGGTATATTACATTGATTGATTTTCTTATGTTGAACCATATTTACATATGAGGGATAAAACTCACTTGGTCATGGTAAATAATATGTTTGATGTGTTGTTGAATACATTTAGCATGAATTTTGTTGAGGACTTTAGCATCCAGTTTCATTAGAGAGATTGGTCTATATCTTTCCTTTCTTGTGTCATGTTTATTTGGCTTTGGTATAAGGGTGATGTTGGCATCATAGAATGTGTTAGGCAATGTTTCTCCCACTTCTAAATTTGGAAGACTTTAAGCAGGGTTGGTATTAGTTCTTTCCACAATGAATGGTAGAAATCAACTGTGAAACCATCTGGTCCTGTGCACTAATTAATTGGAAGATTTTTTTGTTAGTAATTCAATCTTGTTAATTGTGATTGGCCTGTTGAATTCATCAATACATTCTTTCATCAATGTAAGCTGCTTGTGATTTTCTAGAAATTTGTTCATTTCATCTAAGTTATCCATCTTGTTGACATACAATTTTTCAAAATATCCTCTTATGATGCCTTTTATTTCTCTGGGATGTGTCCTTATATCCACTTCCTCATTTGTTATTTTAAGTATTTGTATCTTCTCTCTATTTTTGTTGTTAGTCTAGCTAAGGGTTTGCCAATTTTATTAATCTTCTTAACAAACCAGCTTTTGGTTTTCTTAATTTTTTCTTATTTTAAATTTCATTTAGTTCTGCTCTAATCTTTGTGATTTCCTTCTTTCTACTTGCTTTGGGATTAGTTTGTTGTTCTTTAACTAATTCCTCCAGGTGTACAATTAGGTCTTTGATTTTAGGTCTTTCTTCTTTCTTATCAGAGGCAGTTATAGTATGGATTTCTCTCAGCACTGTGGTTGCTTCCTCCAGTGGGTTTTGATACATTGTGTTTGTCTTTTCATTTATTTCAAGGTAGTTAATGATTTCTTTTGCATTTCCTCCTTGACACACGGATTGCCTAAGTGTGTGTTCTTTAACACACTTTGTATTTAATCTGGTTCTCTGCCCCTTGCTGATGTCCAGCTTCATTTCATTGTGGTGAGAGAATTCCTTTGTATAATTTTAATCTTTCTGAATTCATTGATAGCTGTTCTGCGGCCTAGCACATCATCTAACCTAGAGAATGATCCATGCGTGCTTGAGAGGAATGTATGTCCCACCCTATTTGGGTGTAATGTTCTTTTATATCTATTATATCTACATCCTCCAATGTATGATTTAAGGTCTCTGTTTCTTTATTGACCCTCTGTTGAGATGGTCTATCTAATGGTGGTAACAATGTATTAAAATTTCCCAATTTAATTGTAGAGTCATCTATCTCTCCACTAAGTTTTCCAATGTTTGCCTCATGTGTTTTGAGGTGCCTTGGCTAGGTGCAGAAAAGTTTATGATTTCTTTCTTCTTGATATATTTCCTCTTTTGTTAATATATAGTGTCCTTCTTTGTCTTTTATAATAATTTTGCATTTAAACACTATTTTGTCTGATATTACTATAGCTATTCCCATCCTTTTTTGGTTATTGTTGCATGTAATATTATTTTCCAACCACTCACTTGCAACCTTTTTGTTTCCCTCGGTCCAAGTTGAGTTTCTTGTAGACAGCATATAAATGGATCATATTTCCTTATCCATTCTGCCAATCTGTGTCTCTTGATTGGAGAGTTTAATCTATTAACATTCAATTTTTTTACTTTCAAGGCATTATTTGCATTAGCCATATTTTCTTTAGGTTTATATATGTCATATGTTGTTTTTATTTCTCTTTTAATCTTTTTAGTTGTTCTTAACAATAACTTTCCTTCATACACTATCCTCCAACCCTTTGTATCTTGTTTTTTTCCTTTCAACCAGCAGAATTACTTGTAGTATTTCTTAACGGGCAGGTTTTTGTTGGCAAACTCTCTCAATTTCTGTTTATCTGTGAGTATTTTGTATTCTCCCTCATTTGATGTCGAGAAAAGCCTGCTTTACTGAATACAGAATCCTTGACTGACAGTTTTATTTTTCTATTAGCATCTTAATTATGTCACACTACTGCCTTCTTGCTTCTATAATTTTAGATGAGAAATCAACACTTAACCTTGTCAAGCTTCCCTTGTATGTGATGGGCTTCTTTTCTCTTGCTGCTTTCAGTGTTCTCTCTTTGTATTGAGCATTAGGCAATATAACAATATGTCTTGGAGTAAGCCTATTAAGACTTATGCAGTTTGGGGTGAGCTTTACTTCTTGACCTTATGTGCATGTCACTCAACAGAGTTAGGAAATTTTCAGCCATTATTTCCTCCAACACTCCTTCTGATCCTTTCCCTTCTTTTTTCCATCTGGGATGCTTATAATGTAAATGTTTGTGCTTTTTGTGTTATCATTCAAATCCTTGAGTTCCTGCTGAACTTTTTCTATCTTTTTATCTTTAAGTTCTACTATCTGTCTGATTTCAGATGTACTGTCTTCGACATCACTGATTTTTTCCTCTGCCTGTTAAAATCTGCCTTCATGGGCTTGAAGCATATTTTTGATTTCTTGCATTATGGCATTTGTCATCATCAGATCCTTTCTTTTTCATGTAAGTTTAAAAATATTTTGGTATGCTGTCCCAGTTTATTCTTAATATCCTTTATCTCTTCCTTCAGTTCATTAAGTTGTTTCATGATATTTGTTTGGACTTCCTTTATTAGTTGTTCCACATTCTGCATCTCCTTCTATTTTTAAGTTTGTTTTTTAGACTGGACAATGTCTTCCTGTTTCTTCATATGGTTTTTAATTTTTTGTTTTTGTCTAGACATC
Source organism: Cabassous unicinctus (assembly GCA_029593785.1). Taxonomy (NCBI): domain Eukaryota; kingdom Metazoa; phylum Chordata; class Mammalia; order Cingulata; family Chlamyphoridae; genus Cabassous; species Cabassous unicinctus. Next base: position 22,570 of record JAQZBX010019305.1, read on the forward strand.
TGTTTACCTTGATGTGTTTACTTGGTCAGTTAGCTTCTCTGTCTACTCTAGGGTTTTGTTTTGTTCTTGTTGTGTGTGTGTGTGTGTGAGTAGTAAGTTTCCTTTTTGACCCTTGGATCATCTTGTTCTATATCCTTGCAGTTGTCTGTGTTCCCTTGAAAAAAATATTAAGACCAGAGAAAAAGAAAGTGATAAGAAGAGAAAACATAATAATGATATTAATAAAAGGCAGAAAAGGAAGTATACAGGAGCTAAGAGTAAAAAATAATTAAAAATACAAATGAATAAGAATAAAACAGGTGGAATAGAACAAATGAAACAAGAAACAAAATAGAGAAAACAATAGAATGAATTAAAAGTATAGAAAGATGAAAAAAGAAGAAAAGAAAAAAGAGAGAAGAAGAAAAAAATGAAGACCAAACAATAAGAGGTGGAATGAAAGAAAAGCAGCAGAAAATAGGAGGGGGGAAATGAAAGAAAGAAAATGAATTAAGTAGGTAGAAATGATAAGGAAAAGAAAAAATGAAACAAATTAGGGCAAATTTGCTTTGCCCTAGTAAACAATAAACAAAAAAACAACAAAAAACCCTTGATATACAGCCTTTACTCTTAGTTCCTTAGGGATCTTCCAAGCTTCTATTGTTCATCAGATAATCACCCTGTAGCCTGCCTTTTTGGAAAGTTTTTGAAGACTGATTCAATCTCATTACTTCTGACTGGTCTGTTGAAGTCTTATATTTCTTCTTCCATCAGTGTAGGTTGCTCACATGGCCCCCAAAATTCATTCAATTCATCTAGTTTGTTCTACTTGTCAGCATACAGTCTTTCAAAGTATCCTCTTTTTATTACCTTTATTTCTGTGAGGTCAGTGGTATTGTCTATTTTCTCATTTCTCATTTTATTTATATGCATCATCACTTTTTTCTTTGTTAGTATAGTTAAGGGATTGTCAATTTTATTACTTTTCTCAAAAATATCTTTTGTTTTTTTAATTTTCTCTATTATTTGTATTCAAATTCATTTAATTCTGCTCTATTCTTTGTTCTTTCTTCCTTTCTGCTTTCTTTGGGATTAATTTCTGTTCTTTATCTAATTCTTCCATATATGTAGTTAGGTCTTTGATTTAACTCTCTTCATTTTCAATGCAGGCATTTAAGGATAGAAATTTTCCTCTCGGCACTGACATCACCAGATCCCATAAGTTTTAATATATTGTGTTCTCATTTTCATTGACTTCAAGATGTTTACTGATTTATCTTGCAATTTCTTCTTTAACTCACTGATTACATGAATGTATTGTTTAAATTCTATGTATTTCTGACTTTTTCAGTTCTCTATCCATTATTGATTTCAAGCTTCATTGTATTGTGGATAGAAATAGTGCTTTGTATGAAATCATTCTTACTAAATTTGTTGAGACTTGTTCTATTAACCAGTATTTGGTGTATATTGCAGAATGATTCATGAGCACTCAAGAAGGATGCAAAGCTTGCTATTTTGGAGTGCTAAGTTCTGTATATACCCATCATGTCTAGTTCCTCTAATGTATTATTCAAGGTCTTTTTTTCTTTATTGAGTTTCTGTTGAGATGTTATGTCTATTGCTGAGAGTGGTATATTGAAGTCATTCACTGTGGTTGTGGAAGTGTATATTCCTCCCCATAATTTTTCCAGTCTTTATCTCATGTATTTTAGGGTACTGTGTTTAGGTGCATAAATATTTAAATTTGTCCTTTCTATTTGGTTTTATTATTTTGCTACCCAACTTTAAAGATAATGAGAGATAAACTACAGGTAGTAGAGCTGTTATTGTGATTGATAACTCCAAGTTAAACAGCTTCTATTTTCATATCTACATGTTACTAAAACATTCCTATTTCCCACAAGTTAGTGAAATATATATGACTTTTTTATTGAAGGAAAAATTAGTACAAAGCAAACACAAAATATGATGTGAGAATATATTATTGACTTACTCAAACTTCATTTTGAAATCATTTACATTAATATTTCTCTGGCCTTAAACATCAATTAGAATTTTTCTTAATTTTTATAGATGGCTAAATTTCATGCACTTGCACTTTGTGGACTAATGGTGAAACTTCATCCCCCTCTTAACAAAACAGTTTCTCTGAGACACTGTTTTCAGTGTCCCTACCAGCCCTTGTTTCTCAGGCTGAGATAACAGGGTAGAGCATGGGGATAAGAATGCTGTATATGACAATCAAAAGCATTTGCCCTGTTAGCAAAAGGAATGATCTCAGGAATAGATAGGTATATGCAAATGGTCCATAGTAGAAAGTCACAACTGTGAAGTGGGTAGAATATGTCTCTCATGCCTTATACTTCCCTTCCACTGACTGCATGCAGGAAAATCAAGAGGAATCCAGCCATAGACACGTGTGATAACAAGGAAAGCAAACATGAGGAAGAAGACACTGCTCACAAAAGTGTGTACTCATACTGAGGTTTCCATGAAGCCAAAGTTATAATGGCTCATATATCACAGAAGAAATTACTGATGTCCCTACACTGGCAATAAAGGAAAAGGAGTTCATATGCAGTGTGTGCACAGTTTTCTATTCAGCCCAATATCCAAGATTCTGTGATCATCAGAACACATATTATTTTGGTCATGCAAATACAATAGTGTCAAGGAAAGCAAATAGCACATAATGGTCATAGGCCATTGATGTCAAGAGCAGAACTTCAGCAAATGCTAAAGTCAAGAAAAATGAAATTCTTAAACCCACACCCAATGAAGGAGATAGACTTGTTGCCAAACAAATAACTGGAAGGCATCTTGGGAACAATGGTGGAGATGTAATGTAGGTTAACTAGTGAAAGCTGAGGAAGTAAGAAATACATGGAGTATAGATATGGGTATCCAAGAGCATGAGGAAGACCATAGAGTAGTTTCCAATCAGAGCCATTAAGAAAATGTGAATGATTAAAGTGAAGAAGAACAGGCCAATTCTTGTTGGTGGAAACAGTCCCAAAAACGAAGAAATCATTTGATGTTTGAATGTAATACCCCACGATCTATTCAATATTTTATCCTTTAAGAAGGGCCAAGTATATCCAAAGCAACTAAAAAGAGTGAATTGTTTAATTTTTTTAAATTTCTGTGATTAATCCAACTACAGATTTTCTAGGAAAGTATACAACTCATTAACTGAATAATTAAATATACCTAATTTGAATACAAAACATCATTCCATTACACAGAGATATGAGGAAATATGATAAACATTTACCTCCAAAATATTTTGTAACCAGGAAATAATAATATACAATATACATTAGCAAACTAAGGGTATATAGATGTTTCTCTGCCCTTCATAAATTCTTGTGTTGAGAAAGTCAAACTTACTTAAACACCTTGTGTACAAGTTGCATATGAATTCCAATTAATAAATGACTGCTCAACTATATGAATAAGTTTAGATATTTAAAGAGGATTATTTTGTTTCATATACAGGATTTTAATATTTGCTCATCCCCTGGACATACATGAGTGACTACAACCCTTTGTCTCATGTTGAGAAGCCAGACTTACTTCTTGAAATCACTCCAACAGACATGACATCCTAAAAATCACTTATCAATATTTGGTTTTGGCTAAAAAATGTACAAGCATTTGTTGCCTATTATTATCAAGTACAAATTCATACTCAATTTTAGATATCTTTAGTATTTGTTCTTTTTAACATTATTACTCAATTTCAGTTGCCTACTACTTTTATAGAACAAAATCTTCACCAGTTCCACTCTGAGGATGCCCCACCATGCCCCACCCATGACTCAGCACAGGCATCACAAAATATGAGAATAGACCTTTAAATATTTTAAGGTCCCTTCTCTTACATATTTCTATTTGTGTGTTTATTTGCCTGTGTCTCTGTGAAAAAATATTTATTTAAAGTTTGTGATAGACAGAAGTAAATGTGTTAGTGTGATCGAAAATATTTTTCAGGAATGAGGTAAGATGGTCCTAAAAATATTTTAGGATGGTACTCACTGATGAGCTTCTGGGGATGGCCGATTGTGGATGGGGTCTTGCCTGAGGGTCTGTGCTGTGGGTGCACAGAGCGAGAAGCTTGGGTCATCTAGCAGCAGGCTGTTCAACGGCGTGGAGTGATCGGTGGAGATTCGTGAGTTTTGAGCCTGCCTGTGGTGATTAACACAGATGGCTGAGCCCCACCTGCAGGGAAAATGGATGGTTTGAGCCACGATTCTTGCACCCCTGACTCCCGCTCCTGGTGTGAGGGAGCATACCCTGAGGGAGGGAGGGCTCTGACAGAAGATGGAAAGTGGTTTAACTTCTGTGGATTTGGCTGCCTGAACCCCCTCATAGCTTTGGGGAGCAGATAAGCTGGCTTAAAACAGTGCCAGGCTGAGGGGGGAAGTGAATCTGCTGAGGAAACCTAATTTACCCAGCAGCCCGCTGACACTGAAGCTTGGCCCCAGAGGGGGCAGAGTCAGCCAATTTTATCGCTCTGCACTGACAAGCATCAGAGCTTCAGCTCTCCTGGGGAGGCCAGGAAGTGGGAAGGGCTTGATTAGTTTCCCCGAGTCTATGTAGGGTCCCCTCGGTGAAGGGGGTGATATAGCAGAAGACTTCTTTTGGGTTTCTTATATTGCCAAAAAAGTAAAAGAAAAGAAGACAATCATTTTAAAAAATGAATTCCTGTTCTTAATTTAGTTTAATATCAAAAATCTGCCTTAAAACCTGCAGATAGAACCCTGAAGGGAAATTGATAAATGCAAGCAGGCTGAGAGGATCCGCAAGGACACTAGAAGGAGCACTTACTCCTTAGTTTTGTTTGACTGATTCCTGGTGTGGTTGTTTGGTTTTTCTCTGTTTATTTGTTGTCTCTTGCTTTTCTTTCCTCTTTCCTCCCCCTTTTCTGTTTTCCTTCATTTTTTTTTTAATTAGGTGCTGCTAGCTTACCTCTTCCTTGCTGTGCTTCTTTTACAGTGATTTCCCACTGTCTGTCTACATTTATATTGTATCCCAAGGTATCTCTTATCCTTGCTTCATCACTCTGCCTTCTGCTTTCTGTTGTGGTTCTTAGACACCATGCTTTTTCATTAGCCCACAACGTAAGGGTGTCAATTTCTATTCTATTTTGTTTACTTCTTTTTTAATTAATATTAGCTTTTTCCTTTTAGCTCTTTCTTTACTCTTTCTCTCCCTCCTCATCATTCTAGCCTTCTAAATCATTATATATATATTCCTCTATTTGGTTTCCCAGTCCATTATAGGTACTCCACTGTTTTTTCCTATTACTCTACACTGCCTACACAATTAAACATCCATTTCACTAAGTCCTATTTGGCACCTTGTATTAGTCAGCCAAAGGGGTGCTAATGTGAAATACCAAAAATGGGTTGGTCTTTATAAAGTGTATTTATTTGGGGTAGAAGTCCACAGTTACCAGGCCATAAAGCATTAAGTTTCTTCTCTCACCACAGTCCATTGCCACGTGTTAGAGCAAGACAGCTGCCAGGCTTTACCAAGGTTCACACTTCTGGGTTTCCCCTTTTCCCAGGGTTGCATTTCTCTCTGGGGTTAGCTCCTGTTTCCTCCACAAGGTCATCTGTAGACAATCAGGAGAATGGCTCGCTTCTCTTCTCCTGGGGCATTCTTTCCAACATCAAAACTACTTCTCAAAAGACTACTTCAACTCTATTCTTGCCATGCCTTTTATATTGGATTCTCCACCCACCAAGGGGTGGGGCTCAACGCCCTAATGATGTGGCCCAGTAAATGACCTAATGATAATTTAATCATGCCCAGATTAACAGATCAGCTTACAAGCATGATCCTATTATATTTTTGGAATTCATAATTACATCAAACTTCCCAACTGTAACACACCTCTTCTAACTTTTATCAATATTACTATTATCCTTCTTCCTTTCTCACATCTTTCCATTCCTCTGGCACTAATTTTTTGCCTTCAAGGTAACATAGAAAGAAGCAAGGAAACAAAGTAAGAAGAAAAGGTGTAAAAGAGAAATCTTAACACTCTCACAGAACCACCAACTAAATAAAACTCTAGAGGAGAGAGAGAAATTAATCAACTGAATAAACCCAGCAAGATAAAATGATGACTAGAGGGCAACAAAAAATTACAACTCACACTGAGAAACTGGAAGATATGGACCACTCCAATGAACAAACTAAAAACCAGGAATAAATGCAGAACATCGAACAACTAATCAAAGATTCCCAAGCAAATATAATGAACCAAATTAATGAAGAGGAGGAAGAGATTAAGTATGTAAAGAAGACACTGGGAGAACATACTGAAGAAATTGTAAACATACACAAAACATTCACATAACAGCAGATTTGAACAGGCAGAAGAAAGAATGAGTGATGTGGAAGACAATACAGCTGAAAGCAAAAGATAGTAGAACAGATAGACAAAAAAAATAGAAAAAATCCAGCAGGGACTCAGTGATTTACCTGACAACACAAACTGCACAAACACATACGTTATGGGCATCCCAGATGGAGAAGAGAAGGGAAAAGGACAAGAAGGAGTGTTGAAGGAAATAATGGCTGAAAACTTCCCAACCCTATTGAGAGAGATGGATGTGCAGATCCAGGAAGCAAAGTACACCCCAAACAGTATAAATTGCAACAGGCCAACTCCAAGACCTATAATTGTCCAAATGTCCAATACTCAAGACAAAGAGAAAATACTCAAGGCAGCAAGAGAAAAGAGAACCATCAAATACAAGGGAAGCACAATAAGATTAAGAGCTGATTACTCATCTAAAACCATGGAGGAAAGAAGACAGTAGTATGACATAGTCAAAGTACTAAAAGAAAAAAACTTCCAGCCACGAATTCGCTTTCCAGCAAAACTGACATTCAAAAATGATGGAGAGTTCAAAATATTCACAGTAAACAGAATTTAAGAGAGTATGTCAATAAGAAACCAGCACTTCAAGAAATACTAAAGGAATTTCCACAAGTTGAAAGGAAAAATCAAGGGAGAGAGAGTTGGAGGAGGGATTAAAACAACTAAAAAGACAAAAACAGAAACAAAACAACATATGACATACATTAATCCAAAGAAAATATGGCTGAAGTAAGAAATTCATTGTGAGTAATAACACTGAATGTTAATGGATTAAACTCACCACTCAAGTGACACAGATTGGCAGAATGAATAGAGAAATATGATTCATCTATATGCTGTCAACAAGAAACCCACTTTTGACCCAGGGATTCAAGGAAGCTGAAAGTAAATGGCTGGAAAACAAGTTTACAAGCTAACAATAGCCAAAAAAGGGCAGGAGTAGCTATTCTAATATCAGACAAAATAGACTTTAAATGCAAAACTGTTGTAAGAAACAAAGATGGACACTATATATTAGTAAAAGGGGTAATCTCTCAAGAAGAGAGAATAATCATAAACATTTATACACCTAATTGGGGTGCCTCAAAATATGTGAGGGAAACTCTGGAAATGCTAATTGGAGAATACTCTACAATTATAGCATGGGACTTTAATACACCATTATCATCATTAGACAGAACATCTAGACAGATAATCAACAAAGAAACAAAGACTCTCAACAATACATAAGAGGACGTGGACTTAATAGACATATACAGAAAAATTCACTCAAAACAGCAGGATTTACATTCTTCTCGAGTGCACATGGATCATACTCCAAGATAAATCCCATGCTAAGCCACAGAAAAACTCTCAATGAATTCAGAAAGATTGAGATTATGCAAAGTAATTTCTCTGATCACAATGGAATGAAATTGGAAATCACTAAGGGCCAAAGAAACAGGTTACGTTCATGAATATGGAAGTTAAACAACACACTCTCAGACAAACAGTGGGTCAAGGAGGAAATTTCAAAAGAAATCAGTAACTATCTTGAAACTAATATAAACAACAACACAACATATCGAAACCTATGGGATACAGCCAAAGCTGTCCTGAGAGGGAAGTTCAAAGCCATAAATACATATATTAAAAAAGAAGAAAGAGCTAAAATTGAAGACCTAACTGCACACTTGGAGGAATTGGAAAAACAACAGCAAACTAAACCTAAAGGAATGAGAAAGAATGAAATAACAAAGATTAGAGCAGAACTAAATGAAATAGAGAATAAGAAAGCATTAGAAAAAATAAACAAAACAAAAAGCTGGGTCTTCGAGAATATCAATAAAATTGACAAACCTTCAGCCAGACTAACAAAGAAAAAGAGAGAACAGATGCAAATACATAAAATAAGGAATGAACAAGGAGATATCAATCCTGAGCCCCCAGAAATAAAGAGTATCATTAGAGGATACTTTGACAAATTGTATGTCAATAAGAATGATAATTTAGAGGAAATGGACAAGTTTCTAGAAACTCAGAAACAGCCTTCATTGATGAAAGAAGAAATTGATGACCTCAACAGTCCAATTACAGGTAAAGAGATAGACTCAGTCATCAAAAACATCCCAACTAAGAAGAGCCCAGGACCAGATGGCTTTACAGGTGAATTCTACCAAACATTCCAGAAAGAGCTAACACCAATTCTGCTAAGCTCTTCAAAAAAAAATAGAAGTACAGGAATATTGTCTTTCTCAGTCTACAATGCCAACATTACCCTAATACCAAAAACAAACAAAGATACCTCTAGAAAGGAAAATTACAGACCAATTTCTCTAATGAACCTAGATGCTAAAATCCTCAACAAAAGACTTGCTAATCGCATTCAACAACATATCAAAAGGATTATGCACCATGTCCAAGTGTGTTTCATCCCGGGTATGCAAGGATGGTTCAATATAAGAAAATCAAACAATGTAATACACCACATGAACAGATTGAAAGAGAAAAATCACATGATCATCTCTATAGATGCAGAAGAAGCATCGACAAAATACAGCACTTTTTCCTGATAAAAACACTACAAAAGATAGGAATAGACGGAAACTTTCTGAATATGAAAAAGGGTATATATGAAAAACCCAAAGCTAACCTCATCAACAATGGTGAAATCCTAAAAGTCTTTCCTCTGAGATCAGGAACAAGACAAGATGCCCACTATCAATACTCCTATTTAACATTGCCTTAGAAGTTCTTGCTCAAGCACTGAGGCAAGAAAGGGATATAAAAGGCATCCAGATTGGAAAAGAAGATGTAAAAATTTCATTATTTGCAAATGACATGATCCTATACATAGAAAGCCCAGAGAAATCTACAACAAAGCTTCTAGAACTTATAAAGGAATTCAGTAGTGTTGCAGGTTATAAGATCAATGCTCAACAATCAATAGCATTTCTGTACCCCATAATGAGCAATAGGAGGAGGAAGTCAAGAAAAAAATAACATTTAGTATAGTAACTAAAAGAATCAGATACCTAGGAATAAATTTATCTAAAGATGTAAAGGACTTAAATACAGAAACCTACACAACACTGTTATAAGAAATCAAAGAAGACTTAAATAAATGGAAGAATATTCCCTGTTCCTGGATAGGAAGACTAAACTTCATCAAGATATCTATCCTACCCAAACTGATCTACAGTTTTAATGCAAAGCCAATAAAAATCAACACTATATTTTTTAAAGACCTGGAAAAGCTAACCACAAAATATATTTGGAAAGGTAAGAGTCCTCGAGTTGCAAAAGACATATTGAAAAAGAAAAATGAAGATGGAGGTATCACCTTACCGGACTTTAAAACATACTACAAAGCTACAGTGATCAAAAGTGCATGGTATTGGTCCAAGGATAGACCTGCTGACCAATGGAATCAAATTGAGAGTTCTGATATAGATCCTTATATATACAATCATCTGATATTTGCCAAAGCTACCAAGCCCACTCAGTTGGGAGAGAATGGCCTCTTTAACAAGTGGTTATTGGAGAACTGGATATCCATAACCAAAAGAATGAGAGAGAAATACCATCTCACACCTTATACAAAAATCAACTCAAGATGGATCAAAGATCTAAATATAACAGCCAAAAACCATAAAGACCTTGGAACATAATGTGGGAAAGCATCTACAGGACTTTATAATAGGAAATGGTTTCAGAACTTCACAGCCAATGCACGAGCAGCAAGAGAAAAAAATAGATAAATGGGATCTCCTCTAAATTAAATAATTCTGCACCACTAAGGATGTAATTAAGAAATAAAAAAGCAGCCTACCCAAAGGGAGAAAATATTTGGCAACCATATATCTGATAAGAGCCTAATATACTGCAAATATAAAGAAATCCTACACCTTGAAATTAAAAAGACAAACAACCCATTTAAAAATGGGCAAGTTACCTGAAAAGTCACTTCTCCAAGGAAGAAATACAAATGGCTAAAAAGGACATGAAAAATTGCTCAACATCACTTGCTATTAGGGAAATGCAAATCAAAACAACAATGAGATACCATCTTAAACCCATCAGAATGGCAGGTATCAAAAAAAAAAACAGCAGACTCTAAGTGCGTGAGATGATTTGGAGGAATAGGAACCCTCATCCCCTGCTGGTGGGATTGTGGAATTGTCCAGCCACTGTGGAGGACAGTTTGGCAGTTCCTCAGAAAACTAGCAATAGATCTTCCATGTGATCCAGCAATTCCACTACTGGGTATATACCATAAGAACTGAAAGCAAAAACACGAACAGATATATGCACACCAATGTTCATAGCAGTATTGTTCACCATTGCCAAAAGTTGGAATCAGCCCCAGTGCCCATCAACAGATGAATGGCTAAGCAAAATGTGGTACATACATACAATGGAATATTACTCAGCCGTAAGAAGTAATAAAGTGCTAACACACAGAATAACGTGGATGAATCTTGGAGACCATATGTTGAGTGAAGCAAGCCAGGCATTGAAGGATGAACACTATATGACCTCATTGATTTGAACTGAGGAAAGTGAGCAGTCTTGGAGAACCATTGTCTGAGAGATAGGTTAACAAAGGAGAGAAAGAGAAGTGTAGGCTGTGAACCATCACCCATATGGACATAATCTATGTTAAAGTGATAGATTATAGTTACATATTGAAGGATAGGACAGATTGGTAATGATATTACTGGGTTTTGTCATGCAGGGTTGACAGGTGTGTAGATTAAGAAGGGCAGGTTGGAATACCTGGCACGTAACTATGAATCTTGTCATTCCATGAGTCAAGACAGGGGAGTGTCATATGCCCCAGGGGGATAGGAGGAAGGAACAGTTAAGATCAAATGGGGTTTTTAGTGGTCATGGGAAAGGTTTTTCATTACCTTACAGTAATGGACACAGGACATGGTGAATATCATATAAAATTATTAAACTGTAGCATCCAAATTGTGAATTATACAGTAAACCATTGGCAATGTTTAGTTGCTATATTTTACTATTTGTATAACAGTTATAACAATGCTAACATCCATTAAAAAAAAAA
>JAQZBX010019306.1:0-33903 GCA_029593785.1 Cabassous unicinctus
TATCAATCAATTGTCCTGCAAGGTTCTATCTGCAGGTATTGAGGCAGATTTTAGCTATTAAACTAAATTAAAAAGAAGAACTCATTTCTTATTTTTTAAAGTGACTATCTTCTTTATTATTTTATTTTTATTTTTTGGCAAAATAAAGGAACCCAAAAGAAGTCCTCTTCTAGACCATCCCCTTCACTGAGGGGACCCTAACTAGGCTCATGGAAACTAATCAAGCACTTCCCACTTCCTGGCTTCCCTAGAGGAGCTGAAGCTCTGATGCTTGTCAGTGCAGAACGATAAAATTGGCTGACTCCACCCCCTCTGGAGCCAAGCCTCAGTGTCAATGGGCTACTGGGTAAATCAGGCTTCCTCAGTAGATTTGCCTCTCCCCTCAGCCTGGCGCTGCTTCAAGGCTGCTTATCTGCTCCCCAAAGCTATGAGGGCATCCAGGCAGCCAAATCCACGGAAGGGAAGACCCTCTCCACCTTCTCTCAGAACCCTCCCACTCTCAGAGAATGCTCCCTCTTACCAGGTTGCCACCAGGAGTCGTGGCTCAAACCAGCCTTTTTTCCTGAGGGTGGGGTTCAGCCGTCTGTGTAAACCACCACAGGCAGGCTTAAAACTCATGAATCTCTACCGAGCAATCAATGCTTTCAAGCTGCCTCCAGATAGATGTCCCCAAGGTACTCACTCTGTGCGCCCACAGCACAGACCCCCCGGCAGGACCCTGTCCCCAATCAGCCATCCTCAGAGAGCGAGTCTGTGAGTGTTCTCCTAAACCAACACCATCTTGCCTCCCCAAGATTTCTTTTTATATCTTAGATATTAAAATATTAAAACCTTATCAGATATGTCATTTCCAAATATTTTCTCCCATTGAGTAAGTCATCTTTTCACCTTTGTGATAAAGTCCTCTCATGCTCAAGTTTTCCATTTTGATGACATTCCATTTATCTATTTTTTCTATTGTAGCTTATGCTTAGGGTATAAAGTCTAAGAAAGGATTGCCTAACACAATGCTTCCTAACATTTTCTTCTATGAGTTTTATAGTTCTGGTTCTTATATTTAGGTATTTGATTGATTTTTTTAAATCTTTATACTTTTATTCGAGAAGTTGTGACTTTATAAAACAGTCATGCATACTGTGCAGAGTTCCCATATATCACCCCTCACCAACACCTTGCATTGTTGTGAAACGTTTTACAGATTATGAAAGAACATCATAAGACTATTACCACTAACTCTGGTTTATAGATTACATTTGGTATATTTTTCCATACACCCCCTATTATTAACACTATATATTAATATTGTACATTTTTAGAGTTCATGAAAGAACACTCTCATATTGTACTGTTAGCCATAGTCCATCTTCTACCACATGGTTCACTGTGATATACAGACCCATGCCTTGTAGAAACTATCCAAAATTTACAATCAGTGGATCTAACTTTCATCACAGAGTTGTGTAGTCATGGTCTCAATAAATTTTTGAATGTTTTCCTTAGTCCAAAAGAAATAATCCCATACTCCCATATTATTGACCACTGTAATAAGCTTTAACATCAGGAAGTGAGAGTCCTCCAATTTCATTCTTGTTTTTCATGATGGTTTTGGCTATTTGGGGGCTCTTATCCTTCCAATTAAATTTGACAATTGGCTTTTCCATTTCTGGAAAAAAAGGCTGTTGGAATTGCAGTGAATCTGAAAATCATTTTGGGTAAAATTTGCAGCTTAACAATACTTAAGTCTTCCAATCTATGATCATGGAATAGCCTTCCATTTATTCAGATTTTCTTTGATTTCCTTTAGCAAAATTTTGTAGTTTTCCATATATAAGTTATTTAAATTTATTCCAAGGTATTTGATTCTTTAGTTGCTATTGTAAATGGATTTTCCCCCTTGATTTCCACACCAGATTGCTCATTATTAGTATATAGAAACACTGATTTTTTTGCATGTTGATCTTATACTCTGCTACTTTGCTAAGTTTGTTTTTTGTTTTATTAGCTTTGTTATATATTTTTTGGGACTTTCTATATATAGGATCTTGTCATCTGCAAATAATGACAACTTTACTTTTTCTCTTCCCATTTGGATGCCTTTTTTTTCTTTTCCTTGCCTAACTGCTGTGACTTCCAGCACAATATTGATTAACAGTGGTGACAGTGGGCAACCTTTTCTTGTTCCAGATCTCAGAAGGAGAGCTATTAGTCTTTCATTATTGAGTTTTATGTTAGCTTTGGGATTTTCATATATTCCCCTTTTCTGTTGAGGAAGTCTCCTTCTAATCATCTGTTTCTAAGTGTTTATATCATGAAGGGGTGTTGGATTTTGTCAAATGCCTTTTCAGCATCAATTAGGATGATCATGTGTTGGGTTTTTTCCCTTCATTTTTCAATGTGGTGTATTACATTAATTGATTTATTTATGTTGAATCCACCCTTGCATACCTGGAATAAAACCCACCAGATCGTGGTGTATCATTCTTTTAATGTGTTGTTGGATTCTATTTGCTAGGATTTTTGCATATGTATTCATAAGAGAAATTGGTCTGTAATGTTCTTTTCTTGTAGTATGTTTATCTAGCTTTGATATTATGGTGATGTTGGCCTTATAGAATGAGTTAAGCAATGTTTCCTTTTGTTCAATTTTCTGGAAGAGTTTGAGCAGATTTGTTAATAATTCTTCTTAGAATGATTGGTAGAATTCACCTGTGAAGCCATCTGGTCCTGGAACTTTCTTTGTTGGGAGATTTTGATGATGATTCAATCTATTTTGTCATTAGTGTGTTGAGATCTTCTGTTTCTTCTAGATTCAGTGTATGGTATCAATGCATTTCTAGGAATTTGTCCATTTCATCTACGTTGTTTAATTTGTTGGCTTACAGTATTTTATAGTATCCTCTTATCACCCTCTTTATTTCTGTAGGATCAGTAGTATTGTCCCCTCTCTCATTTTCTATTTTATTTATTTGTATCTTCTCTCTTTTTTTCTTTGTCAGTCTAGCTTATGGTTTGTCAACTTAATTCATCATTTCAATGAACCAATTTTTGGCTTTGTTAATGTTCTCTATTGCTTTATATTCTCTGTTTCATTTATTTCTGGCCTAATCTTTGTTATTTCTTTTATTCTGCTTGCTTTTGGTTTAGTTTGCTGTTTTTTATATTTCCTCCATGTGTGCAGTTAGGTCTTTGATTTTAGCTTTCTTTTCCTATTTAATGTAGGTGTTTAGGGTTATAAATTTCTCACTAAACCGTTTTTTTGGTTAATATTTATATGGAATATCTTTTTCCACACTTTCAACTTTCAATATATTTGGGTCTTTGAGTCTAAGGTGAGTCTCTTGTAAACATGTAATTGGATGATGTTTTTAAAATCCATTCTGCCAATTAGTGTGTTTTGATTGAGTTTCTCTCTCTTGCATAGGGTTTTAATGTTCATTGGCTTTGTGCTAAGGCTCTTCTTTGAAGGTTGCTTAACTTATTCTGATATGCAGCTCAATTTTTAAAATTGCACCTTTTATGCTATTGTTTCATCTCCAGGAGAAAGCTTCCTTTCCTGTTCCTTTTCCAGAAATCTTGATCTGTTCTGATTGTTTTTGTACAGAATTTTCTCACAGCTTTTACAATTTGTTTAAAATTTCCCCTCACTCAGTATCCCCTTTTCCTTATACTTTTCAGTTCTGTGACCTGTACTGTATTATAGTAGCTCAATTTTCCTCATTATTTCTTTTTTTCTGTGAGGCTTTCTGCCTCCAATTTCCTCCCACTTTTGGTATCCTGCTCCAGGAACCCATATGGGTCAATTCAGAAAGGTCTGTTTCACATTTATGTGGGGGTCCAGTGAATGGAGACTGGATGGAGTGAGTACACACTTATCAGCAGTTCTTCTGTGGTCTCTCTCTCTTTTTTGCCCTAGGGATCCTTTTGTATGTGGCACTCCTCAGCAGCTTGTGCTGTGTCCTAGGCTTCTGTGGACTTGAGTTCCTGTGCTTGGATATGCATGGGGTTCTAACTTGCTGCTGTCAGTGGCTCTATAGTCTTCACCTGTGGTAGGAGGGACCTGGGCTCTGATGCCTCTGTGTGATTCTGTAGCTCTGTAGTACTGGGGGAGCAGGAGGCATCCAGACTGTCAGCTCTCGAAAGAAAATCTCCTACCTGTTCTCCTTCTATTCCTCTTTTTCTTCAATTCAGCATCTGTGGAGCCCTTCTTCAGTCTCTTATCATCCTCTAGTGTTTTAAGAAAGTGGGATTTGTCCTCTTTTTAGTTGATTCTGAGGGAAAACTTTTCCAGGGGATCTCTTGCATCACCATGTTGATGACATCACCCAGATATATTTTTGGTGCTTGGTTTCTGCTGTGATATCCTTAGCTACATAATATCAGATGTTATAGTCTAGAGGTAATATTGAGCATAAGATGCAGTGGCATGTTCTCAAAACCAAGGTGGTTTTGGGTGAACACAAGATCTGGGTTTCAGTTTCAAATAAAAGTGCTTATTTTCCAGGGAAGGTTCTTATGTATCAGGCATATTACATACTGTTTAATAGGAATTATTTTTCAAAACATGATCTGGAGAATTCCAGATCCTCTACATAAATTCCCAGGCAAGAATAGCTCTGATCTGAGAGATGACAGGAGCATAATTTCTTCTGCTTTACCTGTAAAAAAAAAAAAATCCATAGGCATAGAATCTACCTAGAATCTTGGAAAGGCAGGAAGGAAATTGAACTGCTATTTTTTTCACCAATTATTTAAAAATAAAAATGTATTGTCTACTAGTTGCCAGGTAGTATATAAATACTGGAGGCATAATGATGGACTGTGGTCTCAAAAATTTGCTTTGAAAAAATAGTAAATATGGATACCAGAGAAGTCAATCAGACCATTTTTTTTTGGAGAGTCCCTTATACCCTCAATCCCAATACTAACACAAAATGGTATTGGAGGTAGTCCTCCACGGCTATCCAGGCCTGGCTTCACTCCTTAGGATATGTATAAGGATGCTATTTTTTGAAACTACATAGGATTACTTCAGTGAGTTTATGAAAAGAGCACAGAAAAGGCAGGTTGTAGCGAAATATCAAAATTGAAACCATTATACTCTCTTCATTCCTTAACTCACACCCCCAAATAGAATAAAATCATGAGTTTCTTCTTTGTTTTTTTGGGGGGTGCTATTTTAACACATATTTCTTAAAAGTATATTGACCAAGCATATGGTACTAAAAGAGGCACTTGACAGAATAGCTATGATCTTCAGGAAATGAATGCAATTGTCTTACATAGGAAGCAAATCATGTTTTTCAGACTGTTATACAGTTAACTCTTTAATTGAAGCATGACTGTCATTGGCATGGTGCAAAAGGAACACAAGTGTGACTTTGCCTATCTATTATTTACTGGGTTATAACCAATCAGGTGGACTCTGTCTAAACTCAAATTTCCTTATTGATATGATGTGTTACATGATATTGTATAAATGGTAAGGAAAATTATAGCTTTCAGTTTTATTTTTCAACAAAAGGGGGTGAGTGGAAATCTTGTGATATAGGAGCACAGTGAAAATATTGAGTTTGTTCAAGGAAAATGCATTTCCTCATTGATTTGAAATTTTTCCCTGATAATCTCAACAGTATCTTTCAGACACTTTTCAATATATGCTGTCTAGGCATAAGAATTAAGAGAAAAGTATCCAGATGTGCGTGTATAGGAGGGTTTGAGTACAAGGATGGCTTTTGCTTTCTATTCCTATCCTTTGTGGAGCATTCAGTGTCTGTGAGCATTGCACTTGTGACAGTTTAATATTATTGATGAATTTCAAAAAGAAATACTGATTATGTTTGTAAACTGGTCTGTTCCTCTGGGCTAGTGATATCTTTAGATTGTATTGAATTCAGAGGTTTCACTTTTACTTGATTAAATTAAGAATAGGACTTTGATTGGGCCACATCAGTAGGACGTTCAGTCCCCATCCCCTTGGTGGGTGGGGACTCACAGAGAAAACGACAAGTGAGAGGAGAGAGAGTTTTAATGCTGGAGCCCAGGGAAATACAAACATAGCAGATACGTGAAGAAAGAGAGAAGGCTCCATTATACACAGCAGAGGCCCTGGAAAGAGAGACTAGCCATTTGCCTGATAGTTTACAACTGGCCTTGTGGAGAGAGCAGAGCACATGAGCCTCAAGAGAAACGAGCCCCAGGAGAAAGACAAGATTTAATCCAGCCTATGGCTGATATTGGAAGAAGCTGGGACCATGGAGACTTGGGAGGAAGAGGAAGCCTGAACCCTTGCAGATGGCAGTCATCTTGCTCCAACAGGTGGCAACATACTTTGGTGAGGGTAGTAGCTTATGCTTTATGGCCTGGTAACTGTAAGCTTTTACCCCAAATAAATACCCTTTATAAAAGCCAACAGATTTCTGGTATTTTCCATCAGCACCCTTTTGGCTGACTAATACAGCACTCTTTCCAGGACTCTAATTGTGCCATTATTTGTAAGATCTCAATGAAATAAAAAAAATCAGAATAGGAAGGCAGTTGCTTCAATAGATTATCTTGCAGCAAATGGCCAATTGGTAAGATAAATTTATACTGTTTCAGACCACTCAAGTTAGTGTTTCTTGCAATAGAACTGCAAGTGAATGCAGACGTCTGAGTGTTATCAAGGCAAATAGCCATACTATAAATGGGTCTTTTGTCTATTTTTTCTATACACTTCAGCTTATGTAGGATATAACTCTAAATTGCCTTTTCTGTAATGTTGAAATCAGTTGATCTACAAAACACATGCATTACTATTTCTGCAAGATCAATTGTAGGATGCAAGAGGCTCTGCTTTAGTTTATGAAATGCAGCATGAATGTAGCCATTCATATGTGAAAAGTCAAAGAAAATGAAAATCAATACTGGTTCTTTTTTTATATGCAAACAATCAAATCATATAAAATGCTTGAATAATTATTGTTTAAAAGACAAGACTGCTTGGGAGTATGAACCTCTTTAAGGAATAATGACAATAATGATAGTAATAATAGTAATAAAATCCTTAACAAAGTTCAATGTGGAAAACATTTTCAACATGAGTAGTGGTCCTTTGGCAGGCACTGAATAATATTCATATATTTCTTATATTCCAAATTTTTGTTTTACTTTCCTCATATCACCTGTGGAAGCACCTTTCCATTGTTCAAATTGATGAAATTCTACAGTATGTCAAATGCTAGGCATTCATAAAATGATTAGGCCTAAAGAATGCTAAATGGTTAATTTTGTAGTTAGGTGTTTGCCAGGCAAGAAGAACCCCAGGAAAACATTTTATATTCCAGCAGTGCTTACACTGACTTTTCTCCTGATTTATTCCAAATGTTAATGACCCCTGGAACACCAACATAAATAAGATATGGCCATTCCATAATGTATGCAAGTCATGTATGCCAAAAAATTTGTGTACGCTAATAAGTTAAAACAAACAAAGTATAGAATTTCTAAGATGGAGAGTGTCAAGTTTTATTTATATTAACACCTGGGGAATGATTAATGATAAAAAATGACATGGTCATATTTAACTTGAGAAATTCCAAGTTCCCTTATGGCTACTTAGAGATCATATTTCATCTTCCATCTTTCATTGATGTGGGTAGAGATACTGTTCTACTAATTCAAAGCATTCTCAGGGGATGCTTTCTACCATGAGTTAAATAATAACCCAATCAAGGGCCACCTTATGGACACTCTATGGATATCTAACACAAAACTGAAAGTTCTAGGCTACTAAGATTGCTTGGAATCCCCCAAGACTGATATCACATTCCTACAAACCTCCTATATAGCTGGGATATATGGCTTATTAGGTTGCTGTCATCAACTTTCTTTTTTTTTTTTTTTTTTTCAGTTGAATTGTGCTTTGGGGAATTTCATCAATATGTGGTGCTATATTTGTTTTTTGAAAATCATTATGTTGAACACTGTTGGCTGTTTTAAAACAGTTGTGATACTTCAGTTCAAAGGATGTGTCATTTTAGCAAAGTGTGAAGTGTGTCCTATGTATGCAGGCCCTAAAGGATTTTCTCCTTCTTTATGATGTAGTGTTGTAGAAGTATAATCCAGGTCATTACCTCTAGTGCTTTCCAGGGTAGAGAAGTGCATTATATTAAATTAGTAGTGGACAGATGAAAGCTTTTTCTACATAGCACAGGAAAGCCATGAATTTGCAATATCACTGATAAGTTCTAAACGCTCTTATGGGTCATTGCAGATTGTTTGCAAATGGCCATGCTCTGACCCCCAAGGGAACATTTGAAATATTGTCACCTTTTTGTGAAAGCTCTAATACTCAATTTTAGTGAGAATGTCTTTGTAGAAAAGACGTACATGTGTGTATTTGTGTGTGTGTGATGCCAAATCTTTCATCTACTATCAATGGAGTAGCATATTTTTTCTTTTTAAAATTACACTATGACTTCTTTGTCCAGTATGAGACATACTTGACCCCATCTTTCGTCCTTGAAAAGGGAAAAATTAGAGACATAAAGTGGATTTATTATTATAAAAAAGAATGGAGGACAGTAAACTCCATTTCTAACCATAAAGGATGAACAGTTTCAAGGCTTATCCTCCCACTAAAACTTCTAGAAAACTAGGCAGAAAATATGAAATGATTGTTTTCAGACATTGGACAAGAGGAAGCATGGAACTGTGATCCTTGAGAAAAGGGAAACAAGTGAATTATTATATACAATTGCTCTAATTTCCCTCCTGGGGCAATTTCCATATGACAGCATAAGAAAGGCGACCTACCAGATCTATGAAAGAGATCCAGAAATATTTATCCATTTATTTATCCTTAATCTTTGATTGAATAATAATCTATGCCTACAAAAATAACTTGACAAGACTGAAGGAAGGGGCAAGTAGATCCTAGAGTCAGCTCATGCTTCAGGGCAGTTAGTAATCACCCAGAGCTGTCTAAATCACCTGTTAGGGGGGCCCAGGAGACCAGAAGAGCATCCTGCAGCATCCTTGGAAGAACAGAAGTAGAATGCCCATCTGCAGTGAAGATTAGTGAGTAGAGTGCTCCATGCTACAGAGGCCAGTGCCCATCCCCCGCTGGCAGTGCACAACACCTCAGAAACTTTTCCGTGGCTGGAGTTGGAAGCTCCATTTCCCAAAAATGGGGGAGGAAGAGATGGTTGGGCACCAACTTAAGCTACTAATCAATAAATTCAGCTGGCTAAAGTCCAATCCTTAAAAGAACTAAAATTCAAACCTGTCCAAGTCAGAAAGAAGCTGTTAGCCTCTTTTTTAACTCTACCCCAGCATGAGGGGAAGTGGGGCTGATTGAAAATCACAGTGAAGGTAGGGACCAGCTTCTTTCAATGCAGGCTGGGTTGCGGCCCTAGCCTAGGCTCCAGCCCCACCTCTGGCAGGGAAGAAGCTAGGGGTATCTGCACCAGCCTTTCTGGGCAACTGCAGACATTTTTGCCCTGTGGATGAGACTGGTGGGCAAACTTATGGATACATTTCCACCCCCAATAGGATAGGAGGGGGACAATTTTTCCTTAGCATCTCTGGGCAACTGCAGCCGCTTTCAGCCACCATGGACTGGGCTGTTGGACACATTCTCTGACTCTATCCCTGCCCCTGACAGGAGGGTGATAGGAGGGATAGTGCACCCTAAGCCTCTCCCAGCAACTGCAGTGGCTTACAGACTGCACGGTTTCGATTGGTGGGCAAATCCATGGGTACATCTCTGCCCCATTAGGATAGGAGAGGGGCAGTGTTTCCTCAACCTTTCCAGGCAAAATAGGTTATTTTGGCCTACATGGACTGAGTGTTGGACACTCCTGTGGATCATTCCCGCCCCTGACAGGCAGAAGGGACAGTGCTCCCTCAGCCTCTCTGGGCAATGACAGCTGCTTTTAACCTGCATGAACTAGATTACTGGACACATCTGTGGCTCCATTACTGCCCCTGACAGACAGTGCTCTCTCACCCTCTTTTGACCTGCACATACTGGATTGCTGTGCATACTGGAGGCTCCATTCCCATCCCTAGCTGGGGAGGAAGAGGCATGGAACTCCATCAGTCTCTCCAGACAACTATTGACAGTCTTGGCCTGCATGACTTAGATTTCTGCACATGATTGTGGCTCCATCCCTACCCCTGGCAGGGGAGAAAGGTTGGAGAAACTTTGTCATTCCTTGGGCAATATGAACAGCTTTAGCCTCCATGTCTTACAGTACCCACCATATCCTCAACTGCTATTCTGCAATCAGCAAGGGATAAAGGGCAAGAAGCAGATGAAACAGAGCTGAAAAAATTCAGATTGACTAAACACAAGCCACTATAAAGTTCCAAATTAAGCTCAACCTAGTATCAAAGAGGGGCTATAACACAAAGCCAGTCAAATAGAAAACCCTAGACTAAAGAGAGAAAAGGGGCCTAGAATAAATACATCTAGTAATCAGATGCTGATAAACCAACAAAAAATTACCATCCATACCAAGAAACAGGAAGATATGGCCCAGTCAAAGGAACATAGATTTTCAAACAAACCTTCTTAATAAATTCAATGAGATAGCTAAAGAGATTAACGAAATCAAGGAGATACTGGGAAGAATTTGAAGGCATACATAGAAAAACAGCACATCTTATGGGAATGAAAAGCACAATAAATGAAATTAAAATAATACACTGGAGGCATATAACAGCAGATTTGAAGATGCAGGAGAAAGGATCAGTGAGCTTGAAGGTAAGGCTTCTGAACACAAACATACAAAAGAACAGATAAAGAAAAGAATGGAAAAAATTGAACAGGGTCTCAGGGTAATGTGATAGGAAAAACATGCAAACATATGTGTCATGGGTGTACTAGAGAGAGAAGAGAAGGGATAAAGGGCAGAAATAATATTTGAAGAGATAATGGTAGAAAATTTCCCAACCCTATTGAAGGACATATATATCCATGTCCAAGAAGCACAATATGTCCCATCTGAGTAAATCTGAATAGACCTATACCAAAATACATACTAATCAGAATGTCAAAAGCTAAAGATAAATAGAGAATCTTAAAAGCAGCAAGAGGAAAGAGATTCATCACATAAAAGAGATGTCTAATAAGATTAAATGCTGATTTCTCATCAGAAACCATGGAGGGAAGAAGGCAGTGGTATGATATATTTAAGATACTGCAAGAGAAAAACTGCCAGCCAAGAGTCTTATATCTGACAAGATTGTCTTTCAAAAATAAGGGCAAGTTTAGAGTATTCACAGATAAACATAAACTGAGAGAGTTTATAAACAAGAGATGGCTTTGCAGGAAATACTAAAATGACTGCTACAGCCTGGAAAGAAAAGACAGGAGAGGGAGGCTTGGAAGAGATTCTAGAAATGAAGACTATATCAGTAAAAATAACTAAAAGTTTAAAAAGAGTGGTGAAAACAAGATGTAACAGATAAAACCCAAAGGTCAAAATGGGTGAACAGCTGCCTGTACAGTAATAACATGGAAAGCTGATGAATTAAACTTCCCAATCAAAAGACACAAACTGGCAGAATGGATAAGGAAATATAAACCATCTATATGCTGCCTACAAAAGACTCCCAGTAGACTCAAGGATACAAATAGATTGAAAGTAAAATGCTGGAAAAACATATTCCACACATGCAGTAACAAAATAAAATAAAATAAAATAAAATAAAAAGTTAGTGTAGTTATACTTATATCAGATGAAAAACACCTTAAAAGCAAAGTTGCTATTAGAGACAAGGAAGGTCATTATATGCTAATAAAAGTGGCAATTTCTCAGGAGGAAATAACAATCATAAATGTATATGCTCCTAACCAGTATAACCCAAATTACATGAGGGAAAACTTGGCAAAACTGAAGGAAGAAATAGATGTCTCTACAATAATATCTTACCATTGTATAGATCATCTGGGCAGAGAATCAATAAAGAAACAAAAGAAACAGACAGCTCTAATAATGTGATAAACAAACTAAACCTAATAGATATATACAGAACATTGTACCCCAAAACAGCAGGATATATATTCTTCTCAACTGCTCATGGGTCTTTCTCCAGGATAGACCATATGTCTATTAAAAATTTTTCAAAAGATTGAAATTATACAAAGGACTTTCTCTGATAATAATGGAATAAAGCTGGAAGTCAACAACAGGCAGATGGGGGAAAATTCACAAATATAGAGAGATTAAACAACACAATATAAAATAATCAGTGAGTCAAAGAAGAAACTGCAAGAGAAATCAATAAATATCTTGAGATGAATGAAATTGAGTACACAACATATCAAAGCCTATGAGATGCAACAAAAGCAGTGCTGAAAGGGAAATTTATAGCTCTCAATGCTTACAATAAAAAAGTAAAAAGAGCTAAAATCAATGATCTAACTACACAGCTTGAGGAATTAGAAAAAGAACAGCAAAGTAATCCCAAAGAAAGTAGAAGGAATGAAAGATAAAAATCAGAGCAGAAATAAATGAAATTGAGAACAAAAAAGCAATAGAGAGAATCAACAAAACCAAAAGTTGGTTCTTTAAGATCAACAAAATCGACAAACCCTTAGCTGGACTGACAAAGACAAAAAGAGAGAAGATGCAAATAAAATAAGAAATGAAAATGGGGACATTACTACTGACCCCACAACAATAAAAGAGATCATAAGAGGATATTATGAACAACTGTATGCCAACAAACTAAAGTAGTTGAAATAGAAAATTCCAAGAAACATGCCAACAACCTACACTGACCCTCGAAAATATAAAAGACCTAAACCAACCAATCAGAAGTAAAGAGATTGAAACAGTCATCCAAACAACAACTCCCCAAAATGAAAATCCCAGGGCCAGATGGTTTCACAGTGAGTTCTACCAAGCATTCAAAAAAGATTTAATATCAATCTTACTCAAACTCTTCCAAAAAATTGAACAGAAAGGAACCCATTCTATGAAGCCAATACCACCCTAATACCAAAGCCAGATCAAGATACTATGAAAAAAGAAAATTACAGACCCATTTCCCTGATGAAGCATAAACACAAAGCAAATGTCTCCCATGCAGATCATAAACCAATTACTGAAATATAGTGATAAAAAGAAAATCAGCTCAAGAAAAAAGGCATATTATATATAAAGGAACAAACATAAGAAAAATCAAGACATCTCATCAAATATTACGTATTTCAGAAGACAAAGGAATGGCATAATTAAAATGATCTGAAGATACTTTCAACCATAAATCTTGATTTCTATATTTGGAGGAAATAGACATCTGAAATTAAATTAGATAAAAAACCTTGTAGGAGGAAAAAGCTAAGTTAGTTTGTTACCAGCAGTCTTACTACATTCAATTATAATGTAAGTACTTAAAACAAAAAGAAAATGATATCACTTGGAAAACTTCTATCTATACAAAAGAATTGAGAGCACTAGAAATGGTAAATATGTAGGTAAATTTAAAATATATTTGTATCACCTTTAATTTCTTTAAAAGCTATTTGACCAGTGTAGGTTTTATAACATATGTACAAGTGAATTATTTAATTACATGATAATAAGACACATGAAAGGTCAGAGGAAATAAAGTATACTGTTTTAAAGCTTTACATATTATGTGTAGGAATATAATATTATTTGATGTTAGACTATGATAAATTAAAAGTGTATAGTCAATACACAGAACTTTGATTAAAGACATAAAAAAGGATATAGCTAATAAGCCAATATTGGAAATAAAATTGAGTGCTAAATATTCTCAGTCCAACGTATGATAGTAAAAATGAGGATGGAGGGCTTCTGTAGGTCAAGGGTTTAGGAAGATTGACTTGTAAGGGATATAACTTAATATTTCAGGGGAAAGACTTGTTCTATATCTTGTTTTTGGTGGTGGCTACATGGGTATATACTTTCATCAAAAAATCATTGAACTTTACACTTAAATATGGATTTATTATGTTATTCATTTACAGTGTCAATTTGAAATATAGAACAAAAAAGGACCATAAAATGCATTTATTTCTTAAGTGCCCAGCAACTCAGGGAAGATTCAGGGCTTATATTTAAGACAGAGTTAAATCTTATATGATGGCTACTACATGACCTCCCCAGAAGTGATCCCTCACCTCAGTAGATTTCCATTGCATTGCCCTCTTTCTTAATTGAAATTATCTGTACAGTATAGCATTGTAGACATCATTCCTCTGGAGTAGGGAAAAAATGGCAAGAGGTTGAGGTTGAAAAGAATGTATAGTACTAGGAAGATGAGATATCACCATAAATATTCTACCAGGTTTAACAGATAAGAGTTTTTCTAGGACAAGCAATCCTGGTCAAATACAGATATGCATCATGACAAGAAAGAGTAATGAGTTCTATTTAGAAGGGAGAATTCATGTATACCGTCCATCTGAGAAAATAAGGAGATTGTACTTAGGTAGCAAAATTACCTTTGGCCAGTGGTTTAGAAACACTTTCAGATTCTGTTTGCATAAGAGGGCCAAAGGAGACTCAATGGAAGTGAATGATCATAATTTTTTTCTTCTTTGTTCAGTGATATGTATCCAGGACCTAAATTAGTGTGTGTATTTTTCAGGCAAAGGGGTGCTGATGCAAAGTACCAGAAATCTGTTTATAAATACCTTTTATAAAAGGTATTTATTTGGGGTAAAAGCTTACAGTCTCAAGACTGTTGGAAGTTCAAATCAAAGTTCCATAAGAGGTACTTTCTCACCAAAGTCAGTTGCCATGGGTTGAAACAAAATGGCGGGTAATCTCTGCCTGGTCTCTCAGGGCTTCTTATATCAGACTCTGGTGTCAGGCTCATTTCTTTCTGGGCCTTCTCAGCTGCTCAGCTTCTCTGTTCTCTTCAGCTGAAAACTAGCGGGGGTGAATGGTTCATCTCTCCCTGGGCTTTAGCTGTTTGAGACTTCTCCTTTCTGTCACATGACAAAGTTTTCTCCTCTGGCATCTATGGAGGTCTCTTTTCCCTTGTGTCTTCTTGAGTGAGTGTCCATTTATATCATCCCACCAAGGGGGCAAGGGCTTGATCTGAGTCATGCCCTTCTGACATGTTCTAATCAAAGCCCTAATCTTAACAGGTCATTTAATCAAGACATGTCAGCTGAATCTAATGCATTCAAAGGGTATCACACCCAGAGGAATAGTTTAGTTTACAAATATAATCTTTCTCTTTTTGGGATTCATAAATAATCTCAAATTGTCACAGTATGTAAACACATAAGAAGCACTCAATAATATTAGTTGAATGAATAAATTAATTAATTTTTGACAATCAAAAGAGCATATAAGGCAATAAAAATAAAATTATTTGATATTCAGCTCTAGCACAATGTCTGGCACATATTACCTTGAAAACTTTATGTCTTCAATAGCTATTATTTCACAATTTTGGCTAAAATTGGTCCTGCACCAATTGAATTCTGGGATAATCCATAACTATCATGGAATATTTTTCAGAAAAAGAATGCATAAGGTTAATTTAAGCAGGACAGTTATAAGGAAGTCATTTTAACTATTTAAAAATTGCTCATTTCTAATCTGTTTACATTATATTTAAGTGCTTTAAGGGGAATACCACTTTAACTTGAAGTTCAGAGATAAAACACAAGTTAAAGGGGCAGGAGTCTCTTGAGAGCATCGGTGGTGCCTAATAGGGGAGGACAGACCATGGGTCAAGCCTTCAGTGTTGTTGCAAGTAGTTATGAATCTTGTTCTTCAAGGAGTGAAGCCTGGTGGTTGCCATGGGCTCAAGGGGAGGGGGAGGGGGAAATAGAATAGATGGAACAGGGGGCATTTTGGGGGTGATGTAAATGTTCTACATGATTTTGCTATGATGGATACAGGCCATGTTGAATGCATCAAAGTTTATAAAAGTGTATGGTCCAAAATATAAACCATAAGGTAAACCATTGACCATGGTTGGTAGCTGTGTTTCAATATTTGTACAACAGTTGTAACAAACGTACCATCCACATATAAAATGTTATTAACAGGCAAAGGAGGAAAAAGGGGGAGAATGTTGGGTATATAGGAGTCCCCTCTATTTGGTATGTGACTTTTCTGTAACATAAAACTTCTTTAAGGACAAAATGATAAAAGTAAGACACTGGGACAATAAATGGAAGAAAATGTCACTGTACATATAGGACAACAGATCTTATAGTGATGAAAAGCAAAATGTCAAAAAAATTTTAAATATTTTTTCATTATTCTTTATTATCCCAAATTCTTATTTTTTATTTTTATTTTTTCAATTTTTTTGTGTTTTATTTCTTATTTTTAAAACTATCTTTATTATTTCATTTTCTTATTAATTGTATTTGGCTACTTTATTGGCTTCATTTTGAAGAAGTTTTGGATCACAGAAGAGTTACAACTGTGTCAGGGTAACCTCATTGGTGTGGGGTGTCAGTGATGAGGGATACATGGGAGGAAGCTCACCTGGGCATACATATAAGGCATATAAATGTGCTCAAAAGGTCATAGGGAATCATCATAGTGGGTGGAAATTCACACAATAACTGAATGAATATCAAATACCCTTCCTGGGGAGCTCTGCCACATTCTTAATGGATCAGCAAGAATCCCCTGAGTACAGGGGCAATGACTAGCGAAGGAGGATGGACCATTGGCAGGCCCTTGATACTGATGACTGTGCATATGAACCTTTACTCTTTAAATTGAAACAGCCTAGTAATATAAGGTGCCTAAGAGTTGCCTCCTAAGAGCCTCCATGTTGTTCAAATGTGGCCTCTTTCTAAGCTGAACTCAGCATATAAATACCTGACCTTCCCCCCAGTGTGTGACATGATTCTTGGGGATAAGAATCCCTGGCACCAAGGGATTACTACCAAGCACCAATTAGCAATGCAACTGGAAAAAGACCTTGACCAAAATGGGGAAAAGGTAAAGACAAATGAGTTTATATGGCTAAGAGACTTTGAAATGAATCAGGAGGTCATTCCAGAGATTATGCTTATGCATGTCTCAGCAGGATCTCATTGACTGCCAAAGTAAATACTACCCCAAATAGCAGGGCTCCTGGGGGCTCTGGATACATCCAGACACTATAGTCAGGGCAGATACCTCAGGAGTTTGGAGCCTTGCCAGTGGGCCCTACTTTGTAATTTATGCTCCCCAATGTGAAAGAGTTGGACTCAGTTGTGGTTTCTCTACACATGGCTCTTCTGTCCTTCTGTTTGAACCTATAATTAGTACTAGAGTTCATATGTGTACATCCAAGAGACTTAAATCTTTGGGCTGTCCATGTGCCAGCTGGGCCCTGAATCGCAACAAAGTTGCAACACCTACTCTCCAGTTCATTGGTCTCACCCAGGACAACTAAATAGGAGGTGATGATGGACAACTACCATACCAAGGAACTGAGAGAGTCTGCAACTGCAAGCAAGATAGTTCCATCCATTGACCCCATGGGATCACAGCTCCCTCTCAATTAAAGGTGGAGTGGATATCACAATCCCAGAATTCTCAGGATTGGGGAATGGACTATGGACTAAAATAGACTTATTGGTACTCTACTATACACTTATTGTGATTCTAGCAATGGAAGAAATTATATCATTTATGTGGAGGCAGTGGCCACTGGAGGTTCTAAGGGCAGGGAGAGGGAAAAACAGGTGTAATATGGGGGCATTTTCAGGACTTGGAAATTGTCCTGAATGACATTGCAATGATAGATGCAGGCCATTATATAGCTTGCCATAACATACAGAATTGGGTGGGAGAGAGTGTAAATTACAATATAAACTTTAATCCACACTCAGTGTCAATACTCCGAAAGGTGTTCATCAATTGCAATGAATGTACCTCACTAATGAAGGATGTTGTTAATTTGGGAAAATGTGAGAGGTGTGGATAGCAGGGATATGGAAATCCTCTATATTTTTAAGGTGACATTTGTGTAATCTAAGTATCTTAAAAAAAATACATAAAACTACAACTTAAAAAAAAAGATAAAATAAAAAATGTTCAGAATATTCAGTATTAAATATGATGATGAAAAAGGAGAGAAGTTACATAAGTATCTTCTTGTGATACTTATGTATCACAAGAACTACCTTATAAATGAAAGGAACTACCTTATAAATGAAAAGAAGTTGTTAAAGCATCTGGGTAAAAGAAAAGGGGGACTTCATAGCAGTATCACTCTTCAACCTATTAAGCTATGCCCCTATTCCAGGCCCTTATCCCCTGTGCTTAGGCATGACTTCCTCAAAATTTTCCAAGTCCCCTTCTGGTGTAATGGACTTGCCAGGGAAGACAGGACTGTAAAAACAATCCTACCTAAGCCCTGACTGGGGCCCTTCACGGTGCTCTGTGAATCTCTGCCATATCCTAATACCTCTGTCTGTCAGGTCGACCAGACACCATGAGAAGTCCTGGGACTCATAGTTGGGGTCATTTTGAGACACTGTGGTTCTGCCAATTCAAGCAGCATGGCTTTTCCTGTTTGGCATTTTTTTCCAAGTATTGCACAAAATTGGGCCTCCAGAATGGTGCTGATATGCTGATCTGGGGTGATTTTGGCTTTTCATGTAAACAGGGCCCTGTTTAACATCATGCTTCTATCCTGATTCTGCCAGCCTGAGAGGAGAAAGATGAAATGATAATAAAATAAGAAAATGATAAATTGACAATACCTGAAAGGAGATCAATAGTGAAATATGAGGAGTACTATTATAAACTTATAAACTTACCATGCTATAAATAAATATCTTTCTACTAAGCTAGAGTATATTCTACTGATATACGGAAAATCCAAATAACTAGATTAAAACAAAAATAAGGCATTTGAAAGCCAAAACCAGGTTAAAATTGGAAGCGATTAGAAAGAGCTGTATAGTTTGAGGACAGAAAGCATTGTTTCTCAGTACTTCAAAGTATGAACACTCAATGATCAAGAATGCCTTTGCTATAGAAAAAAACCAATGTACATTTTAAACCAATGGTGATTGAATGAGGTATATGTCAAGGTTATTTAATGAGGCATCATGTCTTGCTTAAATTATCCTAGAGGTCTTAAATATTGTCTTGAACTTTTTATGCATGCAATAAATATTTTTGAATTAAATAGATCTTATCACATGTGAGATTTTTATGTTAATGAAACATTAAATTTCTCCAAGAATAAAGTGAAAAATACATATTTCACTTTTTGTTTTGTTTTTTTATGTTTGTTTTTTTTCATTTAAAAACATTTATTGAAGTATATCATTCATACATGAACATATATAAATAATAAGTGTATAGTAAAATTTGCTTACAAAACAAACATGCATAGCATCATACAGAACCCCACAATCAATACCTTGCATTGTTGTGGAACATTTATAACAAATTAGTTAGCCAAAAAGGGTGCTGATGCAAAATACCAGAATTCGGTTGGTTTTTATAAAGGGTATTTATTTGGGGTAGAAGTCCACAGTTACCAGGCCACAAAGCATAAGTTTTTTCCCTCACCAAAGTCCATTGCCATGTGTTGGAGTAAGACAGCTGCCTACGTTTGCCAGGGTTCAGGCTTCTTGGGTTCCTCTCTCTCTGGGCTCTGTTTCTTTCCGGGCTCAGCTCCTCTGTTTCCTCCACAAGGTCAGCTATAGACTCTGAGGCTCTCTAGGCTTTGCCTCTCTCTACAAGGTCAGCTGTAGACTCTCAGGAAAACGGTCATCTCTTTTCCTGGGGCCTTCTCTCCTTCCTCATGACCAAGGTCTCTTACTTCCCGGGGCACCAGCTCAAGACTCCAACATCAGAACTCCAAGTCAAAACTACTTCAACTCCTACTCTACAGCTCATTGGACTCACCCAGGACAACTGACAGGGAGATGATGATGGACAATGGCCGTCCCAGGGAATGGAGAGAGTCTGCAGCTGCAGGCAGGATAATCTCATCCATCTTCCCCATGGGATATAAGCCCCCTCTCAATTGGAGGTGGAGTGGACATCACCATCCCAGACTCCTCAGGATGGGGGAAGAGCTATGGACTAGAGTGGACTTACTTGTATTCTACTATGGACATATTGTGATTCAAGCAATGGAAGAAATTACAACATTGATGTGGAGCCAGTGGCCACTGGAGGCGCTGGGGGCAGGGAGAGGGAAAAGCAGTTGCAATACAGGGGTTTATTCGGGACTCGGGAATTGTCCTGAGTGACATTGCACGGCATATATAGGCCATTTTATGTCATCATATAACATGCAGAACTGTGTGGGAGAGAGTGTGTTCTACATTGTGAGCTATGGTCCATGCTTAATGGCAAAGCCCCAGGATGTGTTTATCAATTGCAATTAATGTGCCACACTAATGAAGAATGTTTATGTGGGAGGTTGTGGGAAGTTGTGGGAGGTGTGGGTGGTGGGGCATATGGGAATCCCCATACTTTTTGTGTAACATTTAAGTAATCTAAGTATCTTTTTTAAAAAAAAATTAAAAACAAAACAAAACTACTTCAACTCTGTCCTTGGTCATGTCTTTTTATCTGAGACCCCACCCACTAAGGGGTGGGGCTCAATGCTCTACGGACATGGCCCAGTCAACGCCCTAATCATAACTTAATCATGCCCAGATTAACAGAGCAGTTTACAAGCATAATCCCACATCTGTTTTTGGAATTCATAACTATATCAAACCGCCAAACTGCTACAACCATTGACAAAGCCTTACTACTAACTATATTCCATATCTTACATTTGGTGTATTTCCCTCCAACCTACCCTATTATTATTTTTTTGTTTAGAAACCATATAATTTATCTAAAGTGTATGTTCAATGGCATTTGGTATAATCACAAGGTTGTGCATTCATCACTTCAATCAATATTAGAGCATTTTTATTACTCACACACACAAAATACAAAAAACAAACCACTATAATACCCATATGTTAGCACTGGTAATTACAAATAATATGATGTGCTTTAACCATTTCTGTCCATTTCTAAACAACTTTTTTTATATATGTCAGTTTTGAAACACAAGAAGCCATGCAGGCAAGAAGGTAAAATATTCCCTGATCTTTGTGCTACCCAATGTGTCACTAACATAATGCCACAACTTTGAGAATTGACCTTAAAAATAGGCCAATTAGAATATTTAACTTTGAATGCTTCAGTATAAAGGAGTATTTGTAAAAGAGTATATGGAACAGGGAGTCAAAGAGAATGAGCCTTTTTCAGGGACAGGATCTATACCTTGAAAATATGTTCTTAAATGCCCCTATGTAGTAGGTTCTAAGGAATATATGGATTGTGCATATAAGTATATGTATTTCCAATTTGTGGGTTGCTTTTGTTGTTTGGAAGCATCATACCTAATTCCTGAGAAATCTGAGTAAAAATTTTACTAGATAAAATTTTGCCTTTGACTGTCATGAGGTCCAAAGAGCAGATCAAGTTCTTATTTATATATTATCAGTGACTGGGGTAAGTAAACATTTTGTATGGTTGGATACTTTCTAGAGTTCATCCTTCTGAATTAAATAGAATTATTATAATTCAAAATGCAAAATATGGAACAAAGAATGTTTTGGGACCTTGATTTGTAAAGAAGATCACAATATATTTATAGTATTATTTTACTACTGATAATATATAGCATTTATTTAGAGAATGTGAAAATCCATCTCAGTTTAGCTATAGGAATAGTTAACATGGAGACCTTAAATTGGGTGTGATAGATGCGGAGTTCATTGAAGAAACTAATCCCATTTTGGAAAATTAAATTAATCTTGAAATAAGGAGTATTTTTTGCCATAATATATTGCATGTAAAACATCCACTCATTAATAATTAAATCTTATTTAAAAATTTTTTTTCTTAGTATGTTTTTTTTTTCTAGGTAATAACAAATATTGAGAACTTCCAGAGAAAATATATTCTTATGTAAAACATCATAGGCATAGGCATATGCGAAAATGTGCTGGAGACATAAATTCCAAGTACATTTAAAAAATAACAAGAAACTGCACAAATAATACGGGATGGCCTCTCCTCAGAGGAACACTTGTTTTCAGAAAATGTTGTGTGTTTATAAACAAAGCAAGCTACATTAAAGTGATTTTTCTGAGGGTAGAGATATATGGCATGTTCGCAAGCTTTGGAGGGTGGATTTTAAATATTTTTAACATATTGAGTTTTATATATTGAGTTTTTTGTTAGCTATTTTAGTTGAAACTGTTTTCAGGATGAAGGATATTGAAACTGAGGTTGATGATTTAAATTGGCAATTCCGTGTTGACATTTGCCTACTAGCTAAATTCCACCGCCAAAACGATTCCCTGTCATGTCTGCAATAAATAATAGAATTCTTACAGAAAAGATTGATGAAATTAGGTTTTCTTTCTCTAACCATAAACATCACTTCTATGAGCTTTGTGCATTTTTAATTTTTATTATAATTTTATGCTTTTTAAATGGGGCTTCTGCCTAGGAAGAGTTAGCTCCTGGGATCTCTACTGGTTATCTCATCTGCCTCTCTCTGAAATCACCCATGAAACATGCTCCAAAACACCCCCACTGAGACATACAAATTACCTGTCTACTTGTGGCTGGGAGAACTCCGAGGGAAATGTGCAGTGAAGCTAAAGCTCATGTTTTTGCCAAAAGCAGGAATGGGACAAATAGCAGACCTTTAATTTATCATGTAAAAATTCCTATTCGGGTATGAATTTCTTTAAACCAAATTAAGCAATCTTTTCTGGTTCCATGATGCTAAGGCTTATTGCATTTAACATAGATAAATATTTAAGTAGTGCCTTTTCTTTTTTTTAAGTTTCTATGCCTGATGGTAAAGCATCTCTTCAGAAGGTGAGGATACTTTATCTAATCAGTGTGACAATGAAGATAAAGCCACTCCTGCAAACCCAGCTATCTCCTACAAAACATGTTTATTGCATAGACATATTAGATAAATACACAGATGGTTTTTAAACTCTGCTTACTGATATCTTTCTTTTGATAATATGCGACTAATTTCCATATGTTCTTTCTTCTTCCAAGGATGATCTTTAGGGTGTAGTCAATGCAACTTTTTGAGGGAATAAAACTCCTATTCCTCTTTTGCATATTTTGTAAAGGAAAAAAATCACTCTTCTCAAGAAATATCTGAAGACAGCATCATTATTGTTAAAGTAAATGGGAGATCAGATTTTTAGAAAATAAACCTTTGTTTTCCAAACCGGGATGCATAAGATGATCCATTTGAGTTAGGAAAAATAATATAAGATATTTTTATACTTATTTCATTATTTATTAATTCATTTTTGTATATATTTTATAATATTATGTAATATTCATATCATATTGTCATAGAGGAAATACTATATTAATGTGTTTAAAGGTCTGCCTCTGGAACCTGACCACCTAGGTCCAAATTCTCCTTTCATCACTCACTAAATAATGGACTTTTTTGAAGGTACTTAAAATATGGATGGTAACAGTACCTGTCTCTTGGGCAAGGGTGATGTTTAAGTGAGTTAATATTTGTAAAATACATAGAACAATACTTGGCATGTTTAGCTATTGTTAATAACATTATCAATATTACCAGAATATAATTTATAAATAACCAAATACACATATATTGGTTATGCATATATCTCAAACCTTGTTAAAGTAGCATATAATAAATATTTAGAAATCATTAAAATGTGTACATTTTTAATACAGGGATCCACAAATATCGTGAGTATAGGTCTTAGAAGCAGCCATCATTTTATATATGGTTGGAGCAGGAAATTTATTAATTGAATGTATAGAAAGGTCCTCTGATAAAAATGTTCTCCTTAGATGTGTCAGAACAAAACTTAAAGAGGACAGAACTAGGTTTGTTTTTGACTCTGCCAATATGTCCATGTGTAATCATGGACAAATTATTTCAGCAATCTGAAAACCACTCTTCTCATCTTATGAATTGCAATAATAATACTTATCTCATAGGGTTGTTACAAAGATTAACAATTTATTAGACGTAAGGATCTAAATATATTGCTTGCCCATAATCTATGTTTTTAAAAAATCAGTTTATTTCCCCCCTTCTCCTGACCACAAAGCCTTAAATTCTTATAATCTGCAATAATAAGAATTGTGATTGGTAGAGACCATGTTGTAGTATTTTATTTTGAATTATTTTACTTAATCAATTCATATTTTATTCTGAGGACATACACTGAATATGTTTGGATGAACTTATGTAATAATATCAGGAGGGATATGTAGGTGTTTTCCATGGGCATGTTTAGTTCATCAAAGCCCCTTCCTTATGGAGGGTCTTCCTAAGTTAAGCTGTGTCTCACTTTAGCCCCACTAGCAGCTCATGTGGTTGCCCATTACATTACTTATTTGACATGCTCCCTCAGCACAACAAAGTCTCTAACCACTACACTAATTTTTATTCTTTGCAACATGGAGGAGTGGGAAATGTCAGACCTATTTCCAACTTCTAAGAATGAACTAGGAAGGAGGGACCCCTGTCTTTTCATTCCTAGGCACAATAAACTTTGGTCCTTTTAAGATCTACATATGGGCTACTCCTGTAAACCAGCGGCCTACAGAAATCTCTAGACCAGTCCCAATATTCAAGTATAGCCTCTTGCCTTAAGGAATCAAAGCTCAACACCAAGTTCTCCCAAAAGAAGAAAGACCCTACACTTAGGTAACCTAGTCTGTTCTCAGAGATGTCACTCTCTCCTCTAATGCCTCCTTCTGGTAAAGGTAGAAGATACCAGTCTTAGTTTCCTTGTGCATAGAAGCAGATTAGACATTGGACATCTCATACCAAGATCTGAGCCTTCTTAAAACATAGGGTATGAGAATTTAATAACTCTTTTTTTCAGCTGTGTGCTGTCAACCATATTCTAATATATGGACAGTATTATCCTATATATACATACATACACAAATACACACACTAACATACACATACACACATATATACTACATATGAAATGTATATCATTAGGGAGACATATGGCCTGGAATAAGTGATGAAGAACACAGAAAAAGAAGATAATACTGATGGGTGCTGAAATAACTATTTGCTTCTTTAAAAAAAAATTTCCTGCACTTGACCATTAATATAATAGACAACACAAAAACATAAAATTATGCATTCCTTAAGAGATATCTATAATAGCAGAGAGATTGATATGACAGTTCAAAAATTGATGATTTCTAATTTGGCATGTTGGGTCTGAGATACCTGGACATATGGGTGGCAATGTGCAGTCAACAACTAGATCTGTGGGTCAAGGTTCAGGGAAAAGTTTATAAAAGTCATTTTTAACATGCAGGCAAACATAAAAACCCTAAGCAGAAATGAGATATCCCATAGACTGTGTGTGAAGTGAGAAACAGGTAGAGGACCAAGACTGAGTCACACCAACATTTAAAGGCATTCATAGATGAGAAGGAACCTGAAAGGAAACCTAAAGGTGAGTGATTGCAGTCTTATGAGATATCCTAGAAACTAAGAAAGGGTAGCTTTTTAGTAAATAGAGAGTAGGCATCAGTCCCCAGATTTCCAAATAATACATGAGTGTATAGAATATGTTGAAAGATGAACTAGTGGGTAATTGCTAACTTGATAAAACATAGATTCAAAGAAGTAACGGTGAAATAAGTTGTAAATTAATGAGTTAAGAGTAAAAACACAGTGAAAATGCAGTGACCCAAAACAATTAGATGCTATTTATAGCTTTAGGGGATTTGGGAACTTTATAAGAATTAACTCATAATCAGTCAAGGGATTTACAGAAATCTGCTTAGAAGGTAAAATGTTTAGGCCTAAGTCTGATTCTTTCCTACTTGTTCAGCCTGATTCCTTAATTTATATCAGTGCACTGAATAGTTTACGTCAAAGAAGTAATCCAGTATTTTGGGGTGATACGATGAGAAATATTGGACAAAATATAACATGGTTATTGTAAAGAAAAGAATGATGGTCACATGTTACTTGATATGTGGTCAAGGATATATCTAATGGTCACGACAAGTGCTGAGCTGTTTCAGAGGAAATGCATTTTCAAAACCAAACCGGGAAGTGGATGTGGCTCAAGTGATTGGGCTCCTGTCTGCCTTGTGGGAGGCCCTGGGTTCGTTTCCCGGGGCCTCCTGGTGAGGGCAGCCTGGCCCGCGCGGAGAGCTTATGGAGAACTAGTGCAGCAAGATGATGCAACAAAGGGAGACAAGCAGACACAGAGAAACACGCAGCGAATGGGCACAGAGAGCAGACAGCAAGCATGAGCGGCTGGTGGGGGGGGGGTAAATAAATAAAATAAATCTTTAAAAAACAAACAAACAAACAAAAAAACATCATGGCTGAAATTATGAAGTGAGGAACACTATAATTAATGTAGTTTTATTTGAGGTTAACCAAGAGTTAACTCCACCCATAAACTCTTTTTCATTTCAACCTGTCAGTGAGGTTTAATTTAAAGTTCAGAGATTCACAATTCCCTTTAGAAAGGGGTTTAATTAAGCAAACGTTTGAGTACACATGCCTGTGAGTGGTGGTAGCATATTAACTCCCATTATAAGGCATTTAAAGCTTAGATTAAGTTAGTTCTTTCTCAATGTTAGTGAGTTAAGTCCACGTTAGGAAAGGTCAACTGGTGGTAAAATAAAGGGTGAGCTAGGAAGAAATATGATTGCCTTCCTATGCTAAGCAGTTAAATGCTTGCTCACATTCACCATCAGTAGTGGTGAGGAGCCTATGAAGATTTAGTCAGTAGAACAGAGTAGGTGCTGTTATTGTGGGTAAATTAGTAGCACAGAGGAGTGGCACTTCACATAACATGTCTTTCTGGATGAGATGATTTTTGAGCAAAGTCTTAAGAGAATTACATTGATATGGAATAAAAGAAATAATGAGTAACAGACTTCTAATACTATTTTAAGCATACATTGGTTCCAAAAGAAATATCTCACATTCTCTCAACTGTTAGAGAGACTCATTCACTTATTATAACCCATGAACTGTGGTTATTGGTGGATAAATCCATGCAGAAGTTAAAGATTGTGCTGTTATTGAAGCTTCAGCTTGAGATAGAATCGGGCTTAATTTTATTCTTCTTTTCTCATACATTTATAATATTATTTATTTTATTACCTCATTTACTTTCATGATGCAATCAGTATGTGCTGGCTTATTACCTACCTCCAGTCATGAAATCTGCAAGTTTTTGTATTAGTGAAATTGTCTAGGCCTCTTGACCCCAAGGAGAAAGAGAGGGCTGTTACTCTGTTGCCTCATGAACTAAGTATTGGTCATCAAAACCAATACTTCCTCATATGGATGGAAAACGGGCCATCTGTAGACCTTGGGGTTAACTGATTTTCCAAACACTGTATTAGTCACTTGATAACTTATTGCACCCCCACATATTAAGATTTATGCTTTTAAAAAAATCACTGTAATGCTTATAATATATCTGTCACTTAAGTTACAATGATCTTTGCCTCAGTAACAATAGAAACCTAGAAAACAAAGTCCTGTTCAAAATACTAGCAAAGTTTGCTAAGAATTAGACCCTCTTTCATAGCACTTACTTCTTAAAATTTAAATATCACCACATACAAGAAACTCTTTTCTTGGAAACCAGGAAAATGTCAGTGGAGTGCTATAGTACAGTCCAAGTCCCAAATCCATACTGGAACCTTCAAAGTCTCTATTTTGTCATTTCCTGGATATTGTTAATAGTTATGTATATACTTAAATTACTCTAATAATGAAATAATAAGCTCCTTGGAGGCAAGCATAATTCTCATTTTTATATTTAGTATAGTGTCTAGTTCAGAATCTTTTGCAAATTTTGAATTGAATTAACAAAAGCAAGACTTTGAAAATTCAATTTTTTCTAGAATTATTTTTATAACATGCTATCACCTAAAAGGTCATATCCATTTATTATAAACTATTCGTGTCGGTTTCATTATTCAGAATACAGTTAAAAAGTAGAACCTATCTCAGAACCATTATATTATTAAGCAAGAGCTGCATTTATAATCACAGGCCCTCAAAATATCTAATATGTAAAAAAGGAACTAATATAAAACTTCAATATTTTACATCAGACTCGACTATATTCAAAAGTGGGAAAAATCCAATTCCAACTTCACTTTTCACGGAAAATCAGTGCAGATTTAACAGAGGGCAATGCCTCTATGAAGGATTTCATGATGTAGTTTTAGAAATTTGCCAGCCGTAAATCACTGGAACTGAATGAGAGCTCTATGATGAGGTGTGGAGGAAATATAGTGTGAAATAGTAGAGATATTGACAAGAATATACCTTAAAAGCAATAAGTGCTTGATGATTGGAAAGTTTCCTTTACTCAAAAGAGAGTCTAGAAATTTTAGTGAAATATTCTGCTGAGCTTCAATGCAGTAAACAATATGGGAAATAGATGATTCATTTAAAGTGATATGAATATAACACAATTTAGATTTGTTTTAATGTTTAAAATGGATTACTAATGTTTTCATGATTATGGAACTTATATTTCCCACATGAAGCCCATGATTTTGAAGTTTATATCTTCTAAACTGAATGTATTAAATTGCTTTTAAATTTGTTTGGTTTGCATTATTCCAAGACATTGCCAATCAAGTATTTCAATCAGTATTAGAAAGCGAGTGTTTACACAGCAAATAGCAAAACATAAATAATTAAGGAAATTAAAATGTACAATACTTTATCTAGAATATGTTGATTTAAAAATCTTTCAGTCCTTTTGAAATTTTGCTGCAACTTCCTATCCCATATGCTATTGTAATTTCAGAATTTTTAAGTATTTCGGGATCTCTTATGAAAACAATATACTGTAACTCTGAAATGTTTATGATTTTATTACAATATTTCAAAATATATCAATATTACCTCCAGTAAAAAAATAAAGGAATTATGATAAACATCCTTCTTTCAAAATACTTTTAAAAACTTATTAGAAGGTTCATTTTTCCCTAACGAGAAATGAGAGACGTTAGTTCCTGCCTAGTCGTGTGGTTGAAGACACAGGTGAATAAAGAGGTGTGCTGGCTGATCCAGCCAATCATTTTTTTGGTGGTATTGGAATCTCTGATCCACTAGCAGCAGGACACTTGTTTTGATTTGATTTAACTGTAGGGGAACCAATCAACAATGTATTAAGTTACAGAGGATTTTAGGTTGAAATGTGTTGTCAAACATTATCTCTTTTAATGCCCAGAACTATTCCAAAAAGTAAAAGGAGCATTTATTATTGTTCTTGTTTTATGTTCAAAGAACCTGGGGCAAGGTGAAGTTATCTGAACTTCGTTTTTAAACCTATGATGAGTAAAAGAAAAAAAAAAAAAGACTTCTGATTCCTCATTAAGTTTCCTATCCACAGAGATGAATCTGCAAGCTTCTTTATCTCATGATACAGACTTTCAAGCTGGTTGACTGGGTTCAAGGAAATGGTCTAAGGCTATGAAACAATTGAATTTTCCCTGTGAAACATTAATTGATGTGCTTGGGGACTCAGCCTCTGACCTAGGTTTCATTATTACCATTGCCAATAAAGTTCCTTGAAGAAAACTAATGATTTTTTTATTCTGTTGGGATAGAAGGTAGAAGAAACAGATTAAAAAATGTGAGTTGATGTTAAAAAATATTCTGGGATAAATTTAGTATATCAGAGCTGGAGCAGCATCAGAGTCCCATATTGTGCCTGAATTTACCAGCTCTTAAAAGTGTGAAAAAGGCTTAGAAACTTCATAGATACCTCAATGCCCATGATCCACCCACTTTAGGGTGTGATTTGAAAAGCAAATGGTGTGTTGATGGCATTAAAAAAGGTATAAAAGACATTTTAATGACAGTGTAATCAAAGATTATACACCAGCTGTCACAACCAAGGCAACCATAGTAATTGTGGGTGACCAGAAGGCTTTCCAAAATAAGCTTCTTTTAAAGATTCATTTAAAACTGTCACCAAGAGACTGTTGACATTTTAATTTTTTCTTCAGATCGAAAGTCGTTATTTTATTTCTCTTTTATCTTTTCTTTGCAGAACAGTACAGCTCAATGTATTATCAATCTGCTCTATAGTGAGTAATTAGATACAGAAGCATAGAAAAAGGACAATATATTTGCATGATGAATATTTTTATTAAAATTAAGCCAATTTTGAAAGCAAGTATTGAAATAACTGATCAATAATATAGTTTGTTTTAAATATTACTATAGAGATTGTTAATACATTCAAAAGGAATATTCATATCACTAATTTGGTTAGTAACATCTCGATATTGTGGGCCAATAATTCTGTGATAATAAAGGCAATTGCTAACATTTATATCATTGTCATGTTTAATTGATAATGATACTTCTTATTGTATTGTTATATTTTTAAATAGTTTTGACTAATAAAGAATAAAAAATACACCAACTATGCAAATGGTTTAACACTATTTTCATAATTTACATTTTTTATCATTTCTAATAGCATCACTGAAATTATACTATATTTCATTGCATTAGCAAAGTATTTAGTATGTTACAAAATACTTCCTAAATATTTTGTATTTGTTTCTCGAAACTCAGTAAGGTAAGCAGGGAAGTCACTAGCAGCTGTATTTTACAGTGGAATTTGAGACT
Organism: Cabassous unicinctus; assembly: GCA_029593785.1. Classification (NCBI taxonomy): domain Eukaryota; kingdom Metazoa; phylum Chordata; class Mammalia; order Cingulata; family Chlamyphoridae; genus Cabassous; species Cabassous unicinctus. The sequence continues at coordinate 30,667 of JAQZBX010019306.1, forward strand.
CAGAGTTGTTTCTATTTCAGAGCATAGTGAAGAAAGAGTATACTTAAGACTTAAGCTTGGGACATCCTCGCTATATCAGATTGAATTATATACCCAGAAAAACATGTTCTTAATCTTAATTCATTCTCATGGATGTGAACCCATTGTAAATAGGAGTTAAGGTGTGGCCAAATGAATTAATATGGGTCTTATTTTTATTATTGGGGACCTATTAGAGAAAGTCTCTGGGAGAAATCCACCAAGGAAGGGAAAGAAGCTGTAAAGAAGCAGAAACCAGCAAAGAAAGAAAACACTGGCATGTGCATTGCCAAGTGATGGAAAAGCCAAGCACCAAGGATCACCAGCAGCCAATCCCAGAATGCCACTGTCTTTGGGGAGAAACATTACTTGGCTGACACCTCAAGTTTGGACTTCTCCTAGCCTCAAATCCAGGAGCCAATGATTCCCATTGTTTAAACCAATCTATTTTATATTTGTTTTTATCAGCTGGGAAAGTAAGACACTCCCCAATAGTTGGCATTGTTAATTTGTTTGATTTGCTTGCTTGCTTGAAGGCATTTTAATGGTAAACAGTAGTATCTGATTGTGGTTTTAATTTGCATTTCCCTAATGACTAATGAGATTGAACATCTTGTCAGCTGTTTATTTGTTCACCCACTGTATATCTTCCTTGGTGAAGCGGCTGTTAAAATCTTTTGTCCACTCATTTATTATGTTGTTTTTCTAGTGTTGAGTTTTGAGAGTTCTTTATATAACCTGCATACAAATCTTATGTCAGATAAGTAATTTGTTATTTTATGGATGGTGCTTCTTGGTAGAGTGTCTAAAAAATCTTTATCTAATCCAGACTTCTAAGAGTCTGTCTGATATGTTCTTCTAAGTTTTAACATATTACATCTTACATGTAAATCTATGATCTATTTTAAGTTAATTTTTGCTTAAGGTGTGAGAGTATGGTTTGAGGGTTGTTTTTTTTTCCAATTTGGTTTCCAATTGCTCTGGCAATGTTTATTGAAAAAGGCTATCCTTTTTCTATTGCATTACTTTTGCATCTTGGTCAAAAATCAATTTGTATATTTGTGAGTCTATTTCTAGACTTTATTTTATTCAATTTGTCTATGTGCCCATCCTTTCACTAATATCACACTATCGTGATTACTGTAATTTTATATTTATAAATCAGATACTGTGGGTTATTCAACCTTATTCTTCTTTTTCAAAAATGTTTTTAGTTATTCTGTATTCTTTGTCTTCCCATATAATTTTTAGAATAAGCTTATTGTTATTTACAAAGATTATTTGTAGGGTTTTGTTAGAAATGGATCACTTTAAGAAGAAACAGGATCTATAATGAGATTAAGTCCTTGAATGCAATCTCTTCAATTTTTTGGGTCTCCTTGATTTCTTTTATCTCCACTTTGTAGTTTCCAGCATACAGATTATGCACATATTTTGTCAGATTCATGCTTAACTTTTTTCTCTTTTTTGATACTATTCTACATTTGAAGCAGAATTAGTCTCAATTTCATGGTAAAGCTGTCTGGAGGCTGATAGGAGCTATTTTTCCAGACTCACTTAATGTGAAAGAATGAAGCTGATTCTCAGAGTGAAATGGGAATGGGAAAGATAAGAGAAAGAGAACAGAGCGATTGAGTGCGTTACTCTTGGAAACACAGAAGTCTATGCAACCTAGCTACAGTTTGACATGAGATTCCATATCTTATATGAAAAAGAGCCATAACCAAAACATTGGACCACTTATATTTTGCTCTTTGCTCTTGCACAAATGGCCCTCACCATTGATCCATTTTATCACTTATTAGAAAAGTGCAATGGCATTCCATGGAATTGGAAAGTATCAGCTTGAATATGCTTTCAAAATGGCAATGAGTCATTTATTTCCAAATAAGGGATAGTATACAATAACCTTTGACACTTCACCTTAAGATTATGTAATTTTTAAAATTTTGAAGCCAGGTAGCACTGACCTCTGGACAGGAATAGTAGCATCTACAGAAGAGAGTTCTGAACACTAATTGAAGAATCTAGTATGATTATTGTGCAAGGAAAAAATCTCTATCATGCTTTCTAGCCAAATATTCGTAATTGTAAGGACTGTAAGTATTTGATTACTTACTATACTCTAAATCATAACTACCTTATTATTTATGAACACACACGTTTTTCAAAGTTTGAATGAACAATAGTGATTGCTAATAATTTGAGTCATTTGCAGGTTATATTACAAAATCTGCACTTCATGGGGGTTGGGACTGGGTCCTAAATTTTTCTGTATATTAAATTGAGTGTGACCAGAAGTAGAGAAATTTACCAAGGAAGGCAAGCTATGAAAAACTCATCAGATGAGTTCATTGTTAATAAATTACTTCTTTTATTATAAGGAAATTATTAATATTTGAAGATATTGTTTACACTTTAAGTTTATCAAAATCCATGAAGCATATTTTGAATTTTAAATAGCCAATACTAAGGGACTATTTTTTAAAGGGTGAAATGAAAGTTTACAATCATATAAATATTAGGTAGCCATTACAATGTTGACCTGACATATAAGTTACCCTCCAGCATGTATGCTATATTCAAACCTAGGTAAAAAGTAAATGGCCTTACATTTTATAAAAATATAATATTAGAATATGTATCAAAATATTAACAATATTTATCTCTGCTTGCTGCTTTTATATATTTTAAAATATTTAATACTTAACATTTGATTATTAGGAAAAATATTTAAAATTCATTATAATTTTATTAGTCAGTTTCCCATTTTATTTAACAGTTTAGTCTTTGGAAAAACATACGGATGATTTGATTCATGGTTTTTAAAATGGCTTAAAGTGTTCTTACTTCTATTCTCAAATCACTGAGGTAACATTCGTAGCTATACAAGTTTATAACAACTATAATTTATAAAAAATTATAACATTTTATTCGATATGGTGTGGTCTATGTTCATTTTAGGACACTTTAATTCACCTGAGCACAATCACATCTTTTGGTATCTAGAATCCTGGAAACCCATAAGCTCTGTTACTTTTCTTTATGCTCACCCAGTGTCTTCTTAATATTGTTTATTTCTTTAGTCATATTTTCCTTCAACTCCTTGAATTGATTTAGGAGATTTGTGTGGTTATCATTGATTAGTTGTCTTAAATTCTGTGTCACATTGGGATTTTTGGTTTGTTCCTTTGCCTGGGCCATCTTTTCCTGTTTCTT
>JAQZBX010019307.1:0-33894 GCA_029593785.1 Cabassous unicinctus
AAAAAAAAAAAAAAAAAAAAGCAACTCATTTTGGAAGATATGGAGGAAAAGAACTCAAGAATTCAGTCCAGTTAATAATTGTCACATGCATCTTCAAACAGCAACTCTGAATTACAAAGCTGTTTACAGTGTAGTCTTTGCCCTCAAGCTTCTCAGCGTCCAAGCAAAGACATAAGTTATGGTACAGTGAAAGGTTACACTTTGGTAATCGTATGTACACTTTGGTACTCTTACAGTATAGTGGTAAAGTGAAAGATTAACAATATGTACAGGGTGCAGAAAACAAAGAAAATGAATAATTATGGGTAATTACTTCTATAGAAATTTGGCGTAGGGAAAATATATAAATTCCCCAGATGAATGGAATTCTGAGCTGAATAGTTCAACCAGAGTTTTACTTTCCCCTACTTCACTCTCTATATTCTTGGAAAGACAATGCTTGTTTGGAGACATGAAAAAGGATCATCACAGCAGGGTTTGATTTTATACCTTGGCAAAAAATAAAGGAGGAATAAAAGGGCTCAAAACCATGGTAAGTAGAGGAGGAGGGCCAGAACTTAAACAATAAATACCAAAGAGAAAGATTTTTAAATAAATTTTAAATTGAATTTAGAATCATTATGAAGCATTATTTTCCTCCATTTCTTCCAAAAGGATCCAAATCTGCCAAATACTATCCACAAACTTATCCCAAACATTTGTTTCTAGTAAAGAGTGAAATTGAAAATTGTTTATTTAAGCTGTCTCACTTACAATATACGATCAGGGTGCATGGCCTGCATATGCCTCTAAATATTCAAATTTCATTTTCAGGATCATTTATTAAAGACCTACCACATGTTCTCCTACTAAATAAATGAATTCTTTATTAATAAATAATTATTATTAATAAATGAAGTTGATTAATAATTTCTCATCCCGAGTAGGCTTATAACTAAACTACAAAGACACGTTACATGTCTGAAGAGGAATTCAAGGTAAAATCTTGTGCAGTTATCTGTATGACCAAATGAAGAAGGAGTTATATAATAATGTTCACTGAAGGAATAAACATTAAGAGAAGCTAATTTTGGGATTAGCTTGTTAGGATAAATATTTTAAAGAATATGGATGTGGATCTTAGTATCTTTAATTTTAGGCTATCATTTATGGAGTATCTATTATGTACCAACCATATCAAGTCCTTCATAAACATTGCCTCATTTAGTCTTTGTCTTAGTGTGCCAGGATTGCTACACCAAATACCACAGGCTGGTTGGCTTTAAACAACAGAAATTTATTGTCTTACAGTTTGGGGGCTAAATGTCCAAAATTAAGGTGTTGGCAGGGCTGTGCTTTCTCCAAAGTCTATAGCATTCTGGTGGCGGCTTGCTGGCAGTTCATAACTCAGTTTCTGCCTTATCTGTCTCCTACTGCTGAGTGCACCCGAATTTCCTCCACTTATAAAGACTCCAATCGTATTGGACTAAGGCTCACCCTGATTCATTTTGGACCCAGCTTAATCACATCTTCAAAGATCCTATCTATAAATAGGCTCACCCATAGGACTGAGGGCTACACTTAGAACATGTCTGTGACAGTTTGAGATTATTTATAAATTCCAAAAAGAGAAAGATTATGTTTGTTAACTAATCTATTCCTCTGAGTGTGATATCCTTTGATTATATTGGATTCAGTTGAGGGGCACTTGATTAAATTACCTGTTAAGATTAGGGCTTTGATTTGACCACATCAGTAAGGCGTGACTTAGGTTAAGTCCCTGCACCCTTAGTGGGCTGATATAAACGGACACTCACTCAAGAAGGCATGCTGGAAGAGAGAGAGCTCTGCCATTTTTGATCCTGGGGCCCTGGGGTGAGATGAGCCATTTGCCTGATAATTTGCAGCTGACCTTGGGAAGAGAGCTGAGACTGAAATAGAAGGCCCAAAAAGAAATGAGCCCTATGCCAGGAGAGAGAAAGCCCTGAGAGACAAGCCCTATGCCAGCCTGCAGCTGAGAGAGAGGAAGCCCAGAGAGGACGGCTGAACCCTCACAGAGATCAGCAACCATCTTGCCTTCAACACATGGCAAATGACTTTGGTGAGAAAGCAACCATGTGTTGGACTCTTTAGGGCCTTGTAACTGTCAGCTTTTACCCCCAAATAAATACCCTTTTATGAAAGCCAATCGATTTCTGGTACTTTGCATCAGCATCCCTTTGGCAAACTAATACAATGTCTTTGTGGGGGATGTGATTCAATCCATAACATTCTTTATCATAACTCAACAAATAACCAATACTATATCCAATTTGCAGATGAGAGTGAGCTTTGGAATACAGATTTAATTGAATCCAACCCCAAAATTTATTGGGGTTTTGGGAAAGAAGATATGTGGACTTTTCAGACAGAATGGACACTCTGAATGATGCACAGGAACAAGGCGACCAAGGAATTTGAAGTATAAATTCTGCCCTTTTTTATACACAGGAAGAAAGCAAGCACTCATATAACTGTGGTCATGTTACCCTATACTCTTCTCTCCACTGTGTTTTACTTTCCTTATTTTCAAATCTGTGCATGGTCACAGCCAGGCACCAGTCTGTAGACTGAGGAAGCCCAAGGAACAGGGTAGTGGTGATATAAACTGGGTGTGGGTCCTATCTAAGGGGCTCAATAAGCCACTACAGTGTGGAGTTTATCAGCTCCATTTATGCAAGTACATGTACTTGGCATGTTTGACCTGCAGGAATAAAGTGTGTCATGGAAACATTTCTTGTCTTGCTACTTTTAAGGATTACAGTGAACTCCATAAAACAGCTTGCTTCCTCCCAAGAAGAGAGGAAGGAAACATTTATTTTGACAAACTATCTTTTCTCCAAACACCTATCGTATATTAGTCACTGTTTCTCTAAACCTACTCCAAATTCCCCAAACAAGAAAAGACAGTTTAATTTGCTATCCTCCATGTACTTCATCATCAGCATTAGGTCCCCAAAGTAGTGGCATAAAGTATGTCTTCCATGACCACACTGTATTGCAGTGAAAACCTCTTAAATTATTGTCATACTCCAGGAGCTATTGGAGCAGAATTTGAAATTTGCTTGTCTGGAGTTATAACATCCTCAACTTTATAGGAAGTTGGATTATTTTTTTAAAGCATCTCATAATAGACAGCAAATAATGCTAAAAGTTTCTGTATTTGTAATTTATATGTTTGAGCTCTTTTTTAACAAGGGTTTATTAGTTAAACATTTTACAAAATCATGAATTATTTTATAAAATATGCCTCACCTTCTTCCACCAATTTCCATATTTTGCTATTTAAACCATCACGTAGACAATCTTAAGCAACATATAATTCTAAGGAGGGGAGCCAGGTTTGGAAAGCTAGTAGGACAGATTCCAAATCCCATTTGTTTTTTCTAACAATTACCTTGTGAGTTCTCCTTGATGACTGTACTAAGGACTTGAAACCCGAACAGCAGAACTTGGGAGCAAGAATCCTGACATGTACCATTTGCACCATCCCCAACTTTTCACATCAGTGTGCACTAACATTCCTGCAACAATCTTTAGGCTTATATATTTCCTGTCTAAAATGTTCATTAATTCAATTGGTAGTTTCAAATGTGTCCCCCAAAAAGCTAAAAAATTTTCAAAGAAATTCTTCCAAAGTAATCTTGATGGTTTGAAGGAATTGAACTTCAATCCTAGAAACTTAGAAAATAAAATAGGTCTTTTTTATATTTATTTTCTGGAAGTAGATAAAGTATGTAGCGAATATAAAAGGTAGTGGCACCAATAATACCTGCCCTTAATTTTCATTTTCTAGGAATAATTGTGGTTTTTTTATCGATGTGATGTTAATGTCTCTTCTTAGCCATGTTTGGTCATATGAATCTCCTTTGCTCCTATACAAAGATAAATGGAAGAGTAGGGTTGGCCCCTTGAGTTGCTGTCCTAATGGATAGATCTAGAAAGCCAACTGTAGTAGCCCTGGTTTATGACCAGGGATTAGACACTCTACAGTGCTTCTTCCCACCATGGCCATCTATGAACCCAACTCCCATTCATCAGAATAAAGTGCATTGTCCATGGTTCTGCCCCTGATATGGTTACATCAAAAGCAAGCACTTACTTTTCGTCTGCTTATTACTTCTAAGGTCAACTCAGAGAAGCAAGGGCTGGAATACTATGAGTTCAATGGCTTTATTAAGGGGCAATATTTATCAATATTTAACCAAGTCAGAGACACAGGTCCCATCTCTACTTCAGACAGCAAAAGTCTCCTGGGGAATTCATCAAAGACCTTCATCAGAGCTCCTAGTTTGCAGCCTGCCCTATGGAATTTGGACTTGTGCATTCCCAAGGTCATGTGAGGCAACTTTATAAAATCTCATACTATTTACAGCTATCTCCTATCGATTCTGTTTCCCTAGAGAACCCTGACTCTGAATGTTAAAATCACTTCCCCTTCTAAGGCCTTCAACTGATTAGATGAGACGCCACTCATCGCTGCCTACAATCTCCTCAGTCCATTGTAGATGGAACCGGCCATTTATGCAATCAACTCATTGATGATTCAAGTCCATGAAATGCCCTTGTATTACAATTAGCCCAGTGCTTGCTTGACCAAACAACTGGGCATCATTACCTGGCTGAGGTGATATGTTAGCTTAACCATCACATGGGAGAATAGAGTTGCCCCTCAAGGGATAAACTCAGAATGCCAGATCCAGAGTCTAAATCTTACATGTTCATTTTATTGTTTATAAATATTCTTAGGACATTTGACATAGACAGATACCTTTACTCTTCACCTCAACCTCTAAGTTAAAAAAATTATAGAGATAAAAAATATTCTATATAGGCTTCATTGTCAGAATGATAGCATAGGACTTAAAGCCTTTTGAGAGGAATTCTGCCAAAACTAGGAAGTTTTGAAGAATTTTTAAAAATCAATAAGACTTTTATTGCTTTTACCTAGACTTCTTTAGCACTTTTAAGTTAAATGTTCCATTATATTTAAATTACATTTAAAACTACAAAGTAATGTATCACAAAATAAACTTACCAATCAACATTGATATAATTACAATATCCTAATCATGCTAAAATAACCATTTAATTTTGAAGTTTCTTCCATTTTTCCTTTTTCCCCAAGAGATGGAAGATCTGTTATAGCAGGAGTTGTTAACTAGGGATTCATGAGCTTGAATTGAAATTCAAAAAAACATTATTCTTGTGGGGATGTGTTGGTGCAGGTGTGATATATTTATTAAATATATTTATACTGTATTAACACAGTATAATGTGGACTTAGTAAGGTGTCCGTGGTTTTCACCTGACTGGCAAAGGGGTCCATGGAACAAAAAGATTAAGAACCCCTGTGCTATAGCATTGTTCTTATTTTCTTAATCCATTCTTTGAATGAGCATGCACTTCATACCTACCAAATTCTGTGCTTGGTTCCTTCCTTTCCATGGAATAGTTTGTTACTTAGTGGGTTATAATAAGTATCCCAGCAATCAATACCCTGCTTTCCAGGCTTTTCAATGTTATATATTAAAAATGAAACCCTCAGGTATAGCTTCTATATATGGCTTAATAGTAATAATAATAATCATGAAGAACTTTTACTATATGAGTGCCTATTGTATTCCAAATATGATTTTAAAGGCTGTAGATAGATTATCACACATAATCCTCACATTTAAAAATGAGAAAACAAAGCCAAAGAGAAATTTACTCTGCTGTCCAGGTTCAAACAACTAATGTAAGACATTTACACTAGTATTCCTCCTCTCAAGCTCAAACTTGTAAGATACTTATAAACAATACATTCAAAGTAATTTGATGGAAAATTTCACTGATAAAATCACAGCCTGTCCATAAAAGATATTTGTGGAGGAGGGCAAGCATTGATTTTTCATATTTTGATTTGAAATAGCTGAAATTCCTAGTCAGTTTTTCTGCTTGTTACAGACTTTAAAGCTTAGCCTAATCTTATAACTCATGCAGTGAACTGTGAAATTTGATAGCCTGAAAAGCAGAGTGAAGGAATTTTCCAAACATTAAGATTTCTAATAAAGTAGTAACATTAGTTCATATATTTATTCAAAAATATATATGACTAGTCACTTTGTGCTAGAGGCTATGCTAGGTAAAAGTAATATAACAGGAGCAAAAAGACAGTCTTACGCATTATTGAACTTAAATTTGAGATATTAAAGAATCCAACAAATAAATTCTAAAGCTTCAATTTAGATAAGTGCCATGGGAAATGTCAGGGTATTAGGCAAGGAAGAGAAACTTCAGGATACTTTAAAAAGAAGTAATGGTCAACAATGGCTTCTTAGAGAAGTTCTCCTTGATGAAGTTGGAGCATAAAGGATGGAGAGCATCAAATCAGGTAAAAGAAAACTGTAGGAATGATTGGAGAAAAGTCTAAGCCAAGAGGGCCACATGAGCAGAAGCCTAGAGTGAGAAGGAGCTTATTTTGTTACTGTGCCATAGGGAAGAGCAGGGTAGCTGGAGACAGCAAAGTGAAAAAGATGGAATGGGAGGGGTGGGTGAAGACATAGGCAGAAGCCAGCTTATACAGGCCATGTTATGGAATTAACAGTTTATTCTAAAACACCATTGAAAGGATTTATGACCAAAAATAACTTGAAGAGACCGATCTGGCTGCATTGTGTTGAATGGTTTGGAGGAAGACAAGAAAGTTAGTTTGAAAGTTGAAATAGTCCAAGGGAATCATAAGGGATTATATTAGGCCAAATGCAGCAAAGATGAAAGGGATAGTATATATTTAAGGATATGAATGAGCTGACCCAGAATAGGAATAATTCCATGTCCCTAAACTTAGAAGACTGTAAATAAAGAGCTAGTTTTTATCAATAAATTAATTAATGAGAGGTAGAAAGCAGGAGACCCAAGGAACAATAATCTCGGTAAATTGGACAATGACTTTATCTGTTCAGGATAAGAGGGAGTGGGGTTAGTAAGACACTTCAGGAGAATGATAATACTTTAAAGAGATACTAATGGAAAGCAAATTCTAATATGACTAGTGGGCACTAGAGATTTTTCAAGTGCTTAAATATGTTAATTCTGAACAGCTCTATGAATTAGTGAATTTTATCAGCCCTATTTTAGGGATGAAGGAATTGAAACAGCAGAAAGTTAATTAACTGCCCTAAAATCCCTCAGCTGTTAAGCGGTAGAACCAAAACTGAAGCCCAGGTAGCCTGGTTCCAAAGCCTACGTGGTTAATGACTGTATTGTGGGCAACAGAACTGATTAGCCAAAGCGGCAGATTTACCAGCTGCACTCAAGGTCCAAGCTGAAGTTGGAGATCACAAATGCGTGGTAACTCTTATTTTCCCTGACAGCACCAATGCACTCTTGGGTGACTCTTACAAGTTCTCTTTAACAATACTGAGACAGGGAGACATTTTGTGAAGCTGTAAAGTATTCTCTCTTGACCCAGTGTTTGTTCCTCCATATTTTTCTACCCACATTCTCTTTCTCTTATTTTGTTAAGCGAACTTCTCAAAAGTGCGCAGTATATTTTGTTACTTTGCTTACCCAGGTTGCTGAATCTATGATTTAAAATGGTATACCCACACGTGCACACTCAGGATTTTTGTGCATTGGAACTGTCAGTATGTGCTTAATGACCCCAGATTTCCTGGATTGTTGAAAGAGGCTTGAGCAAGTCCATATTTTCAGAATTTTCCCCTTCAAAAAGAAGAGTAAGATTTGGAAGGATAAGGGGTCCTGAATAGCCAGAAACATCTTAAAAAGGAAAAACAAAGTTGGAGGACTCTCATTTCCAAACTTTAAATCATATTACCTAGCTACAGTGGTAAAACAGCATGGTACTGGCATAAAGATAGACACATAAACTAATGGAAATGAACTGATGATTTAGAAACAATCCCTCACATCTATGGTCAACTGATTTTTGACAAGCCTGTCAAACCTACCCAGCTCGGGCAGAACAGTCCATTCAACAAATGGATGTTGGGAGAACTGGATATCCATAGCCAAAAGAAGAAAAGAGAACTATCTCACACCTTCTACAAAAATTAACTCAAAATGGCACAAAAACCTAAATGTAAAAGCAGGAACCATAAAGATTCTAGAAGAAAATATAGGAAAACATCTTCAAGCTGGTGGTAGGGGGCAGATTCTTAAAGGAGATAAGAGGAGGGCTGACAAGGACTACTGATGTTTAATGCATGTAGAAGTTTTAATTAACTTTACTGCAAAAGTGTGGAGGTGTATAGAGTTGATGGTAACAAATTATAGTGAGTAACAGCTGGTTTATAAATGGGAATGTTCCTGGAAGGGGTAGTCTGGGGATGTAAATGTCAATTGAAAGAAGGCTGGAGAATAATCTAGAGACGGAATAATACAGTAAACCCAGAGGTGGATGAGAACTGTGGTTGATGGTACAGATTCAAGAGAGTCCTTTGTGAGCTAGAGCAGATGTACGTCACTCTTGCAGAAAGTGTAGAGAAGCACGTGGAAAAATACAGCTGTAGTGACCTATGGACCTATGGACTGTGTTTTGAAGAATGCAATACTGTAATATTCATGCATCTATGCCAAAGATGTACTGTGTTGATAAATGGGGGAGAATTAAAAAAGGGTGCCACATGTACATGATGGACCATAGTTGGTGATAATAGTCTGATGATATTATTTCATAATCTGTAACAAATGTTCCAACATGGTGTAGTGTATTGATTCAGGGATGTTGTATGGGAATTCTACACATGTGCATGATTTTTTGTAAGTTCACATCTTCTGTAATAAAAATATATTTTAAAAAATTATAACAGGGTGGTTTAGGGGGAAAATTTACCAAATGTAAGACATGGACTAGAGTTAGTAGTAAGATTTTGACAATATTCTTTCGTAATTTGTAACAAATGTCTCACAACAATGCAAGGTGTTGGTGGTGGGTAGATGTATGGGACTGCTGTATGATGTTATGCGTGTTTGTTTTGTAAGTTCATAACACTTACTGTTATGTATGTTCATGTATGAATGATATAAAAATATAATAATAATAATAATAGGGTGGGTTGGGGTAAAATACACCAACTGTAACATACCTTGGTTAGTAGTAATATTTTGAGGATGCTCTTTCATCATTTGTTAAAAATGTTTCACAACAATGCAAGGTATTGGTTGTGGGGTGATGTATGAGAGCCCTGTATTCTGTTATGCAGGTTTGTTTAGTCAGTTCACAACTATTACTATACACCTATTGTTTATTTATATTTATGTATGAATGATATACTTCAATAAATTTTTTAAATAAAAAAAGAGAAAAATAGAAATTCAGTGAAGATTTTATACATAAATCATGTGTACTTTCCACAAAGGTCTTTTCAGTTATATATTTTGCAATCAAAACTCAATGTATGCAAAAATTGAGCTTGCTTTATTGCTCTTTAGCTGTGTATTTTAATTCCTGCATCCTTATTTTCAGTGAAGGTGGAGAACTCAATCTTGTCAGTCAATGTATGCAATCATTGCTGGATATTTCTCACATGAAGAAGGGAAAGTGAGTGGTTTTAATATAGGGGCTATAAAGACCCCACAAACTGTTTAAAAATTGAAAAGTAGAATTGTGTGATTTTTCACTGTTTCTCTTTCATCTCTCTCCTTTTTATTTCCTTCAAAATAGGCTGAAGTCCTTCCAAGATGACACAAATCCCTGGAAACAGGCTGTTCACAAATTTATCAAAATATATGAATTAATGAAGTAATGAACTCTACTTCCTAAGCAGTACCTAGTACATAAAAGTCATTCAACATACATTTGTTGGATGAGTAAATGAATGAATGAATGAATAAAATAATTTGAAACACAAGGGTTGCTCAGATTCTTGGGTAAAATATGTATTCTGTCAGTATGTTATTCTTGAGCATGGATTTGTACTGCCTTCTATTGTTTAAATCATAATATAGCATCATTCCCTTCACTAAAAAAGATAATTTGTATAAGTAAAAACATAAAATATAAAATTATAACAATGAAAATATGCAAGGAATTCAAGGTCTCTGAACAAAGCTGTTCTTCAATGTGACATAATCACCCCCAAGTTTTGCAACATGGAACTGAGAGAATAGGCAACACCCTCTTCTCTTATCGAGCTTTAAATAAAATTTGTTGAATGTCTTCAGCTTTGTATATTTACTGTCAACACAGCCATTTGGAGAAAGGTGTGCTTTACATTGAGGAATACACATATTTATAAAATCTCCACGTTGAATACTACATTTTTGCTTGCTTTCACTATTTTAAAAAGAGATGTGGTCCCATGAAAAGACTTTTGTTAAAGGTAACAAAGTTGAAAATGATATAGTACTTTAAATATCCCTTAGCCTGTTTTGAAGAATTTATACTGAGGGGTTACTCCTTTCCATGAAATTGGAGGAACAGAAGTTGTGCCACATTATTCCAATGTGTTCCTGATGCTCATACACTGTATTCTCCAGAACCATGCACAGCTACTACCTGGGTGCACCTTTTTCTAAATTTCAGTTTCTCTTATCCTAAAACTACATTTCATAGGTATAACTTACAGACCTTCATTTCTAATTTTATTTTTACTGAAAAATTTAAAGTCCTTTCTCATTACACATTTTTGCTCTTTATCGCCTTGTTAAATTAAAATTAACTTTGCTCCTCTTCTTTTTGAGACAATTCCAAGAAAGTTACCAAGAATTGCTTTATTTTATTGTGGAATCCGAAAGAGATTTCTGCTTATCTATACTATAGAGCCATCAAACATTTCAAATAATCTTCTTTGTATCCTTATTGTATATTTTATACAAAGCAGAGATATATAATCTCCAGATTGTTTGAGCATGAAAGCATGTGTCCTTGATTTAGAATATCACATTCCATTTCATCCATTTTACAGCAGTTAGTCAATCAGTGGAAGCCCACTAATTAACCATCTGATTTTAGAAGTAGTCAAATACAACTGGTAATGAAGCAAAAAGAATGGAGGGTGTGGTTTACATGAGATATGTTTACCCTAGGGTTTAGAGGATAGCTCAAGCAATTGTCAAATGCAACCAACTAAGCAAGAGGGTCATTATCTCTGTATATACCATCACTCTTTCTTTGGATCTAGTTGTGTGTTTAAATCTTAGATTCATGTATAATAGAAGAGGGAGCATGTTAATAGAATATGAGTTCCATGTTTAAATTGCATAACCATTCCAGTTGTTATGTGATGCATCAATTAGATATCCTTTATGAACATTCTTGAGTGATACTTTAAATATATATTGTTCCAGGGGAAGAGATGAGAGAAATTATCCTGTTCTTCTCGCCAAGCTTCAAAAGTTGTTTGGCAAAGATTCTGTCTCCTTGATGGGCCTCCAACTTCCCTGTCAGTTGAAAATACCCTGTAATGGAGTTTCTGTAAAGCAAAAATGTACATAACATGCTATCTTCAAGCCCACATGTAACAAATAAAGATATCCAATGAACTGACATTTCTGCATTACAGTTTAAAATAACATCCTGTGTGACTTCTATAGGCAGTACTGCTAGTTCAATTTCAGATTTTCTAAACACTGGCTTTGCTTTCAAAGAATAATGTTCCAGTTCCTGTACTGTGTGCGTGGAGACTGGTTCTGAAGCTGAAGGGAAAGTTAAGAATGTGTGGGTTTTGGCTTCAAAATTAGCCATGCTTTAGTGATCTACTGCATTAAACTGTTTCTTATTAATAGATCATGCAACTACTACCCACCATTCACCCTCCCCACTCCCCTAGACACAAATCTGACACATTCTTATAATCAATAGCAAATGTTCATTCTGAGAAGTTTCATTTTTTCATTTTTTTTAAGCCCACCCTGACTTTCACTGCAGTGCAATGAAACCATCAGAATTCAGTGTTTGCAGTGTGGCATATAGAATAAGTGAATATATCCTGAAAGTATAGTTGAAATAGTATTACATTTATGGTGTTTATTCTTGTCTGCAAAAGGACTAACGCTGATTCCTGAATAAATAGAAAAATACATAAATTCTTATAGATAGAGAAATTATAATAAAATATATGAAATTTTTCTTCTTAAAAACTACATTTTTTTTACTTTTGATAAAGAATTTTAAAGTGTCTGTTTTGTAAAAAATGTTTTATTTTCAGATGTTTTCCAAAGTTTATTTTTTCCTTTTAAATCATTCAATTTGAACAATAGTTCTCCCCAAATATTTAACCTCCATTTAGTTCTATCATGGTCCAATATAAAACGTAATGCTTTATTAGCACATATGCAAGAGAATACTTCTTTTTCACTTCTCACATTCTTAACTGCTTTGTTTCATGTTGGCCCTTCTCTCAGTGACACACACTCTTTCTTTTGGCTTCTCTGACACTGTCCTGGCTTTCCTCTCTATATAAATGCTTATCTAAATCTCCCATGAATTGACCTTGTATCTCACACTTCCTAAGTATAAATGCTACCCATCTTTCTGTCTACCTCTCTCCTGTCTTTGCCTTCTGAACTTCCATTGACCTCATAGGCACTTAAAACAAGTTTTAAACTCTAAAATATATAGATCTTTGTCTTCAATCTCAATATTTCTCTCTCTTAATTCCTCTCCTTCTCCTTTTTCCCTCCTTCCCTGTCTTTGCCTCTCATCCCCTCCTCCCTCACCTTATATTTTCCTAAATCTTTTTCTGATAATGACCTAGATCAGTAGATTAGTTTAGTAGATTGCGGCTATATAAAATTATAACTATACATCATTAGAGTAGAAAAGGATCTTAGAAATCATCCATTTTACTTTATGGATGAATGAAGAAAGATCCAGACGGAATGTATGATTTACTATTGCTTTAGTTTAATAAGTATTCATTGAGCGCACACTATACGTTAGGAACTATGCTAATGTTGATGAAGATATAATCTTTGTGAAGAAAATATTTAGGCTAGTAGAAGAGATAAGCATGTAAAAAGCATTACAATACATATATATATAAAATAGCAGATGCAAGTCCAAGACACAGACATTTTGTACAGGTGGGAGTGTGATGAGTGGAGAGCAAAGCCAAGGACCACAATCAGAGGAAGGGATACCTTGAAAGGAAGAAAATAAAAGAGTGGGAATTTTTCTGAGGCCTAAACGAAGAAGAGCATCCCAGAGGGAGCAGTGTGCTTGAACCATCCGAAGTGGATCAAATGGCACGTGAAATGAAGGCAGACATTGATGGAAAGATTAGAATATGACGTGATCCATCATATATAAAAATGTTGTTTTTATAATACGAATAGGTGTATCAATATCAAAAAACAATTATTATTTGTATTAACGAGGAAGGAGGGCTTGGCACTATGCAGTATCCTATACAACATATTTAGCAATAATTTAAATGAGGTCAAAGATGGGATGACAATAAAATTTCCATTTTATCATATAAGCCTTTGGCATGAAGTTTTAACTGCAACTCACAAATTTTGATAGGGAAAGTTTTCTTATAACTCATTCTTACATATGTTCTCATTTGTATTGATTTTATTCTTTGATTTATAAGTTATTTATAAAATGTTTAAAATGTCAAATTATATGGGAAGTTAATTATGTTTTGCTATCTATATCTAACTTTATTGTCTCATGGTCAGAAAATGTTCCCTTTGTGATATCAGTTTTCTGATATTTGTGGAGACTTGTTTGGTTATTCAATATGACTTCAATTTTTAAAATACTACATGTGTGCATAAAATATATATTCACTAATTATTGTGCAGTAACTTAATATAGGTTCATGATATCAAACTTAATGTGTTGTTGAAATTATTTTACTGTTTTTCTCTTCCCTCTCTCAATTACTACTGGAGGTATGTTAAAAAATTCCCCACTATCATAGTAGGCCAAATTCTAAGGGGTCTGAAATACTGAGGACTCTAATTCTGCTCTTTGTGTGATCTGCCATTTTGTATTGAATCATGCTCTTGTGTTCATTATAATTTTAGACTGTGACCTCATGTTCTGTGGGACTTTATCTCTGGAAGTACCATCTGGCTTGGGTTGAGGGTGTAACCCTCCAGGGAAATTTTGTTTTTGCTTTTGTCAGGTGCTCTAAAGATATGAGTAACTGGGGATCTCTTTTTATGTTAATGTCAAGATAGCACAGGAAATTAAAACACCTAACTCATTGGTGGAAGAATCATAGATAAGTACTATCAAGAGAGTTGTTTTTTCTTTCTTTCCAGAACCTGGGCCATAGTGGTCAAGTTTCCTTGTTATCTACCTTTGCAGGTGGGGAATGCTGTTGTTATTTTCTATAGCACCCACTCTTACCCAGAACTAATGCTAGGGTCTCACTGTAAATCTCTAGTCCTGTAGGTAGGCCTTATCTACTTTCCCTGCATGGCTATTAAAACCTCAGGGCCTAGTGGGCAAAACTGGCATCACGTTCCCATCCCCCAATTCTGAAAAGCTGCAGCCTACACTCCAATTTATGTCTCTAGCTTCAGTTACCGCTTTGCTTTTGTAACCTACGTTTACATGATGCTTTTATATTTTATTGAGCAAGCCTAAGTGTATGGTAGCAAGAAGATTCTTCAGGGTATTTACTAGAGCAAGGGCTCAAAATAGAAGTGCATTTATATTTTAAAATATTTTACAACTTAAAGTTACTATACATATTTTATTGTAGAAAATTTTATAAATCAAAAGAAGCATTAATTTTTTCTAAGTGGTTCAGCTCCTTAACAAAGCCATTAAGCACGCAAATATTTTCTTCCATTTTTCTACCCTTAAATTCTGGCATTTAACTCTGATGTGGGTCACTCCACACTGCAAGATGGTTGCTGCACTTCCAGACATTTAATACACATTCTAGACAGCAAGATGGGAGAAGGCATAGGACTATGCCAGCTGCATCTGTCCTCTTTCTTATTTAAGAGAGCAAAAGCTTTCCCAGAACCCTCACCAGCTCACTGTTGCTTAATTCTCATTATTTGGAATTGCATCACATGGCCACTTCTAAGCATCAAAAGAGTCTGGAGAATGAGTATTATATCATTCTACTTTCAACAGCAGAGGTTCGTAAATCTTAGTGCACAATGGAATTAACTGGAGCTGCAGGGCTTATTAAAACACTGATTGCTGTGCACCACCCCAAAGTTCTGATTCAGTAGGCTTGGGGACAGACATGTGAGTCTGCACTTCTAACAAGTCCCCAGATAAAGCTGATGCTGCTGGTGTCAGGACCTCATTTTAAGAACCTCTGCTTTACATTAAAGGAACACCTGAGGAGGGTGGGAAGTGGTTTTTGAATGAGCTAAACTGTAGTGCCTGCCCCAAGCACCTACCCTTATGGAATCAGAAAAGTCATCTATGTGAATACCTGAGCAGTTATCAAATGAAAAGTCAGGGGAAAATATTACATAGTGCACAAAGGCCTTATGGCAAGTAGGAGCTTGACATATTTAGAGAACAGAGTAGCTGAGAATGTCAAAGCACAGTGTTTGAGGAGGGAAGAGGTGGGAAATGAGAGATGAGAGAAGGATCAACAAGAGGAGGCCTCTGGGGCTATATAAATTCCCACAGGGCATGAAGCTAGTAAGAAAGAGAGCCAGGGAAAGAGACTATGTTTTACTGCCTCTCTGCTGAATCACTTTAGACAAAGTTTTACAGAAATCTTCACTGTCCAGGAAGAGATTTATCAATGTGTTTATTATGTAACTTCCAAACAGTAAAACAAGACAAACTGGATGAATAATATAAAGGATAAAATTATTATTCTCCTTTATTCAAAACATGCTTCTACATGTTAATAAGGAAAAAAGGAACATAACAAACATTCATCCTTCTGATCTCAGTGCTGCAGGTAGAACAAATGGGAAAACATGAGGTCTGTTGTCAAGGGCAGCTCAGGCTCTGTGTTGTCTGTTTCAAGATTGGGGGGTAATATGTTCACCAAGAGGGTTTTTTGTTTTTTGTTTTTTGTTTTGCAGGGGGACAGCCTACTATATCCTACCCTAAATATCAATAGGAAAGAATTACAAATCTTTATATGGGAGCTTACAGATCATTTACAAAAGGATAATACACTATTGATCCCAAGACAAAGATGTTCATCACAGTGTTGTTTATAAAAGGAAAATGAATTGAATACTGCTTAAACTCTAAGCTAAGGGATTGGTGAGCAGTTTGACTATAAGTGATGGGATAGAATGTGGTCTAAAGAAGGTCAGACATATACAATCTACTCAAGTGGTTTGTGGTTTAGCTTGGTGACCCAGCTGTACACACTGAAGTTGAGTACAATCTTTCTCACAGGGGTGTAGTATAGCAAAACTTGAGATCTTAGAGTCTGCCATAGAGTGGTAAAGAGAGCCAATGGAACAGTACACATTCATTGAAAGTGGTGTTTATGAAAGGCTCTTAAAATGTGTCAAACTGCTTAGCTGATAAAGTTAAGGGTACAAAATCTGATGCAAAATTATATTATACATAAAGAATCTTATTAGATATAATTTTTTCATTCATAGAAAACTAACTACTGAAGAGAAATACTCAAATGTAAACTCATATGTTGGTGGTGAAATTTTGAGCAATTTTTTCTTATAAAGTTCTATATTTTCCAACAATTGTGCAATACACATTGCTTTTAAAGTATAAAAATGCTGGTATTTATAAAAAATAAATCTCTTTCAAATGTGGGCAAACTTAACTACATAATTTCATCAAAAGAATTTGAAATTCTTGGAAAAGGAAAGCATGAAAATTTCTATCAATTATTTTTTATAGAAGAAAAACAATTCCCCGTCATAGAAGAATATAATAAGGTAATAAAGAGAATTCATTTAAAACTATCCAAGAAAATGAAGAGTAAATAGCTAGTAGTATGGACATTTTCAGTAAGGATTGCCAAAGCTATCCTCCCAAGTGATCATGGGAAACAGTCTTCTAGGAAACCTCACCACACAACTAGCCAAAGGTTGAGTCCATGTGTTTCTCGGGATATGTCTATTTCTTTTCACAGAGGTATCCCACTTAAACAGGGTCTGGGCATATCTGGTAAACAATAATTATCTGTTGAATGATTGAATAAATGAATAGTTGATCGAATATAAGAAGCACACATATAAATCAATTTAAAAAGAACAATAAAAATGGGAAAATGGCTAAGGGATATGAACAGGCAAACAAAGGAAAGTAAATACAAATGGCTAATAATATATGTAAAAAAGGTAGAAAATATCTGCCTTCCTGAACAAAATAAATATTCTTTAAAGGAAATCATGAAAATCCATAGTTTCAACAATGAAACATTCACAATAACCAGCATTCAATAAAAAAATTACTAAATGCCAACAAGCAGGAAAATGTGATCTAAATCAGAAGGAAAATCAGTAATAGAATCAAACCAAGAAATGACAGTGATTTCGGAATTAGCAGAAATAGACTTTAAAAGGCTATTTTGATATACTCAATATTTTAAAGAAAAAATATTAATGTAATGAAGTGATCTACTTTAAAAAACCAAATGAAACTTCTAGTGCCAAAAAATATAATACCTGAAATTAAAAAAAAAAAAAACTCACTAGATATATTCAACATCGAATTTGACACTGCAGAAAAAAAGAATAATAAACTTCAGCAGAAGCCATTCAAACTAAGGTATGTAGAATTACGGGGAAAACTGAAAATAAAAATGAACAGAGCCTCTGTGACTGTGGCGCAATATCAAATGGTCTAAAAATGTGCACTTAGAGTCCAGGACCAGTTGGGCAGGAATAACGTGAAAAAGCTATGGCAAAAATCTTTCAAAATTTGATGAAAATCGCACATCACAGGTACAAGAAAGACAAAGAATCCAAAGCAGGACAAATGGGGGCCTGCCTACACATACACACAGACATATATATGCAAAATACACTAAGGTATGTCATAATCAAATTTCTGAAAAACAATGATAGAGAGAAAATCCAAATTCCAAATAATTTTTTGCAAAAATTGGCGAAGTGAGTCTAAACTTTATATGAAAATGTAAAGCACCTAGAATAGCCAAAACAATTTTGAAGAAAACAATTGTAAGACACTCTCTGGCTTCAAGAATCATTTAAAGCTACAGACAGTGCAGACTAGAATAAGGATACATACATGCAACAATGGAAGAGAGAAGATTACAGGACTAGACCCTACCTTAGTTTACTACAGGGCTGACAATCCAATGCAAAGTACCAGAAAGGGATTGGTTTTTATAAGGGGAAATTTTTTAGGGGTAAAAGCTTACAGTTCTGAGGCTGTGAAATGTCCAAATTAAGAGATCAGCAGAGATGCTTTCTTACCAAAGTCAGCTATTAGTGATTATGGAATCCTGCCATGTGAGGAAGATGGTGCCCTATCTCTACTGAGATCCTCCCCTTCAGAATCTACCTTCTCCTAGAGCTCAACTGAGGGCAACTAGCAATAGGGCTTTGCCTGCCCCAAATAAACAGCTTCTGCTTTTGAAAGATAGCCTTAATAAAATGAAATGCTGTTCAAAAATATAAAATGGTACAGTCACTTTGGAGAACTTTTTGTCAATTTTGTGTAAAATTAAACATGTGTCTACCATTTAATTGTGCAAATCCATTTATCCAAAACAAATGAAATCATGTGTTCCCAAAAAGAAATGTACAGAATTGTATATAGTATCTTTGTTCAGAATAGCCCAAAACTGGAAGCAACCCAAATGTCTATTAACTGATAAATGGATAAACAAATTATGGTTTATTTATTTATAGATTTATTCAGCAATTAAAAAGGAACAAACTATTTATACATGCAACAACGTGGATAACTCTCAAAGGCACTATTCTAAGTGAAGAGTATCAAACACAAAAGACAACTTGCTGTATGAGTTCATTAAATGAATTTTTAAATCTGGTAAAACTAATCTATAGTGATAGAAACCATAAGAGTGGTTTGCCTGAGGCCAGGATTGTGGAAGTGATTGACTGCAAAGGAATATAAGGGAACCAGGTCAAGTGATTGAAATATTTCATATCTTGATTGTGGTGGAATTGCATGAGTGTAAACATTAATTAAAGCTCATTGAACTATACATTTAAAATGGATGCATTTTATTGTATTTAAATTATACCTCAGTAAGACTGATTTAAAAAGGAAAACCTGAAAAGACCTGACATAACGACTGACGTATTAATAATAAAATATGAGCAATATAATTCATGTTATATAAAAAGGAAAAATATCACCTATATGTTTTATGAATGCCCACACATACACACACAAAATACACACATGCATGCACACAAACATTGTATAGCAGAAATTAAAAAGGGAATGGATTATTTTTTAGACAATTTTCACCAAATATAAATTGATCTCTCAGTTAAATAATTTTAAAAATGTAAAAAGGTATTTTTAAACTCTACTAAGATTGAAGGATAGAGGGAAATATGAGAACTTGGAAATCTGTTCACTAATGACAGCCCTATTCCAGTTCTTCTACTTGACTACAAAGAAATGTACATGCCCTTTGTTACAACAATCTTATTAAACATTTTATAGATTTATTTCCAAAAATTTTGCAATGACAAATTTAAGATGTTAATTCTTTTCAGCAAAAATGAGACTGAACTAAATTACCATTGCTAGGTTGTTAGAGAACTATTTAATTAAAATACGGTTCATCTCTACATAGATCTTTAATTAAAGAAATAAAGGAAGAAATACTGACAGGAAAAATATAAAAGATAAAGTTGGAAAAAATATATCATACCACTAAGATCCAAAGTAAGACACTGAAATCATAATGCTGACATGGGAATGATGATTAAAACTCTTGTACTCAGTTGTTTCCTACAGAAGAACACAAAAATTATAAAATGTAATGGGCCTTATGACACTAATATAAAATTAATATTCCCAGGTGAGTGAGAACTTACAAGTAAGATAATGGAAAGAAATGAAATAAATAATTTCTTCTTTTCAGCAAGCCATGATTTTTTGAAGAAAAATCAGCAAGATTGGGAAAGAGAAAATCAGCTGAGTGGTGAACAGCAAACAAGCAAATTTTAATTACAATGGAGGAAATCATCACGTTTGATAATGAAGTTTTATTACTGAAAATGTAAAGTTTGTAAGGAATGCAAAAGTATTAGGGATTATTCTATGTTCAAAATTACTTGCAATGTATACAAAAGGATTATTTATGTTTGGAAGCCTTATGAACTAATTCTTGGAAAAAAATCTACTTCCCAATGTCTTACATTGTGCAATAGAAGGAACCCAGTCTGTGACTGACAGTCAATTTATATATATGATCAACTTAGAACATGTAGCAACAGATGTTTTAGCATTTCCTTGCATTGTGCATTTCAACAATTGGTCTCCAAGAATAATTGAAAAAAAGTCCACAAAAATAATGAAAATTATTGTCTTACTGCCAGTGCTATTAATGGAATTTATAATAACCCTGTGAAAAATAGATTATTTTTAAAACTATATAAATACTGAAGAACAGTTTAAATGTTATATTCTGCATATGGAATTATGACACTGTCCAAAAGAAATTGTTTAAAAAGATTTCTGCAATCATTTGACAGTATTATAGCCTTCTATTGAATTGGTTAAAATTTTTAAATTAAATTTGAAATTTTATGAAATAATGTAACATTTTCAAGATATTTTGAAAAGTTAAATGACAGTTTTCTTAAACTAAAGGGAAAATGAGACCAAATTTATTAGTGTAGAAATAATTCTCATTGACTTTCTCAGCAAAGGTACATTATGTATCAATAATATTGCTCTGAGACTTTCCAATTTCTATCTTTCTAGCTGCATGCAAAAATAGAACTATACTGATCTCTTAATATGAATTTATACTGCGGTATCAGAGTAGACAATATTTTTTGAAATAGATGTGGAATGTGTTAGTCAGTATTTGCATAAGAGTTCATTGAGCTAGAAAATGACTTTAGGGCCAAAGAAAAATTTGATCAATTCATTTACAGATGCTTTAGAATGTAGTTAATTCTTCCATAGGCACTTCTTTGGAAACCATCTAAATTAAGTAATTATGACAGCATTTAGTAAAACAAGGTTTCAGTACATTACTACAGTTAATATAAAACCAGCACTATTAATGGCATATAAGCAACAGAAGAGATTTGAAACTTCTTTTAATTGCTATCAAACCAAATATTAAATTACTAGACTCATATATTTCAGGAGTCTGTGAAAATGTCACTTTGAAGGTATTTATTTTTTTGTGCCCGGAAGCTTTCAACTTTACTCTGGTACAGTCTTACTCTATAGCTTCTAATGTTACTGTTTCTTCTTCCACTCCACCTTCCCTTCTGCATTACCTCTCAAAGATGTGCTCTAAAGTCCTTTCAAGTATTATAGCCTGAATGTTGCCTCCACGTGTTGCAAGATAAGAGACAGATATTTAATCTGACAGCTTTTCACTCTGTCACTCTACTGTCCCATAGGGAATTATTTTGAACTTCTATTAACAACTAAGATACATATTTTTATTCAGATTGTCTACTTTGACAGTTTTTCATTTGTCTTGATATATTATCTCTATTTCAGTTAATACCATTTCTCTTTCATATCTTTTACCAGTGGTTCTCACTCCTGACTGCATATTACTAACACCTAGAAAATTATAGCAATTGCTATTTCCTGGGCTACATCTCAGACAAATAGAATCAAAACATTAAAGGTAGGACTGTACATGAATATTTTTTAGAAGAATCCTCTTATGATTATAATGTTCATCATAGGTACCAACTTTTGTCATCTGGAAATAAGTCCAATCTGTCTTTTTACTAACATTACTTTTTATTCTAGCTGCCACCTGCAAATCTCCTCATTCATTAACTGTGCTTCTTGTTCAAAACAGCTTCAACTTTCTTATTTATCTTAAATCCAAACATAGTCATTCTAAGTTGATGTAAGCATCTGACTACTTCATTATGTCTTTTTGTTTATGTGGACCTGGAACTTTAAATATTGACATACATATTAGTTTACAAAACATATATTTTATCTCCTGTACATTTCATTTAAGGTGATTTTTAAAATTACATTCCCAGTAGGTTATGAGGTCTTTGAGTCTGACTTCAGGTAATTACAGAGGGTGGGTGCCAGGGAGAAACTACAAAATACTTGTTATGAAAGAGGGCTTTGATTCTGATGGTGCAAGAACCATTGGCCTAAGGCTTAAGAGAATGAGGTTTGCAGCGAAGCTGTCTGAGTCGAAGTCCCTGTGGCACAATTTTTGGCAAGATGCTTAAGCTTTCTATGCCTCAGTCTTCTCATCTGCAAAATGGAAATTATAATAATACATAATTTAGAAGTTTGTTTTGAAGATGAAATATTTCAATGCATTTTAAGTACTTGGAAATCTTTTAGGCCTTGGTGAATGTTCAATGAATTTAATCTATTACAATGACCCATATTTGAGGGGATTCATGATTGTGAGGTTTCTATTTTGTTGTCCCCATAATATATTAAACTGGATACCAGATATTGGAATTGCAGCACTATAAAAAATAGTAAGTAGATAAATCAAGTCAATAAAATTGCAATAAAATACACAACAAAAATGCTGCAATAGAGAAAATGTCAATAATGTCTTAAAATAACATCTTTGAATATAACTTTTCTAAATATATTGTAAAGCACTTTAAATGCTAATAGAGTTAGAAGGGGTATCAAGGACAGCCTGTCATTGACTATTGCCGTCACCCTTTGGAATGCTGTGCTGATTCTAACATTATTTCTGCCACATCAATCCATCAGCTCCTCTAAAATGACAAGCAATCCAAGAATTTTCTGAATTCCTCTGAGAAGTATATTCTGTCTCTCTTTCTAAAATTTTGTTTTAATAGTCATATGTCTAAACACATATGTTTTGGTGATTCTTTTTTACCCCAACAGCCAGTTAATTTTCTATAACAGTGTTTTATCCTGTGTGTGCTCTGAATTTATTCTCTCCTAACATTATGTTTCTCAATCATACATGGCATAATTAGTTAGCAAAATTCCCTTCTCATGAAAAAATAAATACCAGGCACAAAATTTATAATCACAAACGTTAGTGATTTTTTTTTGGGGGGAGTGCTACTTTCAAGGAATTTCCTTTAAACATTCAGCTTCTCTTTCCTAATACTTCTTGGACATCGTTAAATGTAGATTCATAGAGCACCTGAGTCCCACCACTCCCTGAGGAGCAATAAAAATAACATGTCAGCAGACAGAGTGGGGAGTATTTGCTTTCAGCTCTTAGATGTGAGTTCTGCTGCTGTTGATATTTAGTTTGTAGCCTGGACATTTTAACATGGGATTCTTTGTTATGATATAAATTTAGATTCGGTTTGGATCAACACAAAATATTGCAGGCAGATTTCTTTCATTTGTACTTTAAAAGGTAATAGTCAGTGGGAAATATAGAATAAGCAGGAGAAAAGAAAGATAAGTAAGATAGAATTTGAATATTGATTATTTCTATTACTTATTATGCAGCATGTAAAAAGTCTCACTTAAGCCTCTGATTTTTAAAATTTTCTATAATAAACACATACTTCTTTAATTAAAAACTCATTACCTTATTATTATTATTTTAATCTTAGTTACTGTAGGTTTATGTCTAAGACTGCTGCTCACTCAGATATTGTAAAAATCTTCTCAATTATCTGTAGAAGGAAGCAATCTTTTCAATTACCATCGATACAGTTGATGAATCTTAAATTGATGGCTTCAGCCTAAATCTCATGAATTCCAGACCTATATCTCCTCCAGTCTATTAGCCATTTCCACTTTTATGTCCCACAGACAGCTACACTTATACAAAACTGAGCTCATCCAAAGGAGCCAACTTAATAAAGAATCCCATGTTAAAATGTCCAGGCTTCAAGCTAAATTTCAGTAGCAGCAAAACTTACATCTAAGAACTGAAAGCAAATACTTAAGCTGGCCAAAACATGATTATTTGAGCATCAAAACAAAAACAATAATGAATTAATAAACCATTGCAAAATAGGAATCCATAAGTCCATAGTTATAATAAGTAGATAAATATATTCAAATAACCCAATTGAAAAATATTCTATTAAAAGGAGGTTGCATTATTTTTTTTTAATGAAAGACAAAGAAAGTCTGAAAAACTATTTTAGATGAAAGGAGACTAAAGATTTAGGCATCTTCTTTCCTTAAAAGGATCCTGTCATGGAGGAAAAAGATCCTATAGAAGGTGTTATTAGGTCAATTGAAAGAACTGGAATAAAGATGGTACAATAAAGTATTGTATCGATGATACTCCTAAAGTGGAAGATTGCACTGTGATTATGTAAAGGAATATCCTTGTTTTTTTTTTTAAAAGTTCACACTGAGGTATTTAGGGGTAAAGATGTATGATGAATACAACTTAATCTCAAATGGTTCAGGGAAGTTAGAGAAGAGATAGAGATGGAGATGGAGATGGAGACGGAGACAAATATAGAGACAGAGAAAGAGATAGATATATATAGAGAGAGAGATGAGAGAGAGAGGTTAGAGATATATAGATAGAATATATAGATATAGATAAGAGATATAGATAGAGCTATGAAGATGGAGAGATAGAGATTGATCTGAATCTAGCTCTAGATATAGCTATAAAGATGAGTTATAGACATACACATAGACATAGATACACACATAGATACAGACAAAGGGAAAAGGAATTTGATAAAGGGTCTAAGGAGTTTTTTTGTGCTATTTTTTGTAGCTTTTTGGTAAACATGTAATTATTTCCAAATAAATACTTTTAAAAACTGAATTCATCATCTTTTCTCTAAAATGCATCTTTCATGTTTAAATGAATTATATGGCCAGTCACCTGTTGTCCACCAAGAAACTGTGGTGTCACCTTTAAATTCTGCTTCCCTTTCACGTCCCAGTTTTAAAGTCATAAGTCGCGGTTGACTCTATCTCCTAGGTATTTATTGAATCGTGCATTTCTCTCCCCCACTGCTTTTCTAAAAATGAATGCAAATTATATCCATCTCAAGTTGGATAATTCTTGAAGATGATCATTTTCCTGACTCCAGTCTTGACCCCATAATCTATTCTCCACACTGCAAGCTGCAGTCTAAAGTGTGGTTCTAAAGTGCAATTTTGATTGTGTTGCCACCCTATTTTCAGTCCTTCCCATTGTCTTTAGGATAAAGTCCACTTTAGCATGGTTTGCATGACCTGACACCTATCTCCTTTTCATTTGCAGCCCCGTCTCTTTTCATATCCAGATCCACCACAATGAACAGTAATTTCTAGGAAAAGACATTACCATTTTGGCCTTTGATTTTCATATATACAGTTTTCTCTAGATCAGAACAGACTTCTCTCCTCTTTTCCTTGTTGTATCCTACTCACCTTTTAGGTTTCAGCTTAAACATCTTTTCTTTCAGGATGCCTTTCTTTCTATCCTACCCCAATATGGGAGGTGCCTTTTCTTTGTATTCTTTGAGTTTGTTGTGTTCCTTTCCCTGTCCCCATATTTCTTCTCTCTTTGCATTTAACACTGATTATTACAACTGATTATTACAACTTCTTGATCAAGCGTATGTCATTCCTATTTCATCATCGCATCTCCAAATCAAGTCTAAAGACTGATAGTTTTTTAAAAAAACATTTCCTGTAATGAATGAATGAATGACAATGAGAATATATTAGTGCTATATTTTCCTACCACAATTAACAGAACAAGTTATTCTCATAAAATTCATATACTAGAGAATTAATTAGTTTGCATAATATATTCTGAGATACTTAAAAGAAAAATTAATGACTAACATACAATATAGAGTTGTTTTGGTATAAGGTAACTTATACCTTAAGATGATTAAAACACAGTGGAAGCTCTTGTTTGCTTGATATATTGCTCGTTTTGGCCATTCAAAGTTGAATGCTATTCACAGCATGGAATAAAACAAATGCTCAAGTGTTTTATCAATTACATTCTTATCCAGGGCTATTACACAGGTGGTGTTATTTGATGCAGTAGTTGGGGGCAGTACTTCAGATGGTGGTGATCTGGGCAGTAGTGCTGAGGGTGCTTTCAACATAATTTTATTGGTGGTGGTGTGGGGATAATGGTGATTATGAGGATGGGTGAAAAAGGATGGTGAATGATGATGATAATGAAGCCAATGGTGTAAATGATAATGATGAGGAGAAATGTAGGCTGACCAGGAAGTTAGATGAGGACACAATCCTGATTTAACCACAAATTACCTATAAGTTTGGAGAAGTTATTTAAACTTTCTGATTACCTATAAAATGGAGGCAATAATGATAATTATTTAAATTTGAAGTGAAAATTAAATGAGATTATTTTAATGCTTAATTCTTTGGGCACATAGTAGGTATTTAATAAATGGCTGTTATTAGTTTTGGGTACTTTTTCTCATTAAATTCAGCACTCTCCCTTCTTTCCTTCGGCCTTCATCAAACCTTGATTAACACTGACAGTTAAAACTCTTTGCTAAGTTTAAATCTAGGGTCAAATGTTCTATAGTTTTTTTTAAATATGTAATCATTGTTTTCAGTAGGTTTCACTTGTATAGATACCTTAAGTTATATAAAACACAGTGGAGGCTTTTCTTAGTCATTTAAGATGACAAGGAATCAGTTTCTCCTTATGCTTTGCAACATTGATTTAGTCAGGATTCTTCTGGCCACAAGTGCCAACAGTTTGACTTAAATTTATTTAGCAAAATTCACACATGCACAAACAAAGATATTCATTCATCTACTTAACTGGAAAGTCAAGAAGTGGCATGGCTATATTCAAGAATTTAAATACACTCTAATACTGTAACTCTCATCAACTACAGAGAGATTTCATAAGGTGGGAAAGGTAACTGCCAGCAATTCCTGATCATACATTTGGCAAAAACCGTTTTCCTTAAATATCCATTTTCCTCTCCTCTTGTAACAATAGAATTTTTAATTGGGCATGTGGTTATCCAAGCAAAGTCTACAGTTTTTCCAGCCTTCCTTGTAACTAGGTGTGGCCATGTGATTTACGATCAATATGATCTGAGCAGAAGTGGCTTATGCATCTTATAGTCATGCCTTTGAAGGGATGGAGTGCTCCCTCCCCTTGTTCTTTTCTCCATTCCAACCAGCTGTCATTCAGATAGAAGATGGGAGAAAGAGCATCAATCTTGGAAGATGAGACGGAAGTTGCATGGTTAGCATTACGGAGTAACAACATAGAATAATCTTGGGTCCTTCATGACTTGTTTGAGAAGAGCTGCCATTCAGCTCAGACTTTTACACAATAGATGAATAAACTTCTACTTTGTTTATTCTAATGCTAATTTAAGGACTTTAACATGTCAGCTAAATGATATTTTAGTGAATGTAATATTTGTCTAAGACCTTCTGTTCAGTTTTAAAGTGAGAAATCTTGGGGAAGAACGTTGATTGGCATTGGGTGACATGCTGATCTTTGAACCAATCTATATTAGCAAGAGTGTAGACAAATATGAGCTAAGTCACACACCCATCCCTGTGACAAAAGGAGTGTGATTGGCAGTACCAACAGAATCACATAAAATGGAAGGCAGCCATCTCTGAAAAAAAAAGATAGTGCAGAACAGTAAAACAAATAGCAAAACAAAAAAACACTCAAAACAATAGATGTTCTCTAGAGACCACAAAACATAATTGAGCAAATTTAATAATAAAGAATATTTTACATATTTTGAAAAATACATGTTAAAAACAATAACAGCAACAATACAATGATGTTCTTCTGATTGAGAAAAGTACTGATCTTCCATCTAGGTGGTACCAAAATCAAGGATAAAACAAATGTTAAATATAGAACTTCTTAAAATATCATTATGTAATGATGCCTTCTCCTCTGTAATCATCCTTCTTGCTGTCCTGGAGGCTTGGTAAGAGTAATACAAGGCTTCTAATCAGTGGTTTATCAATCTGCTCTATGACTTTTATTCCTTTCCAAACAGCTGGTACTGTTTTAGCCTGAGACTTTAAAGATCATGGACTTTGATTTGGAGATGAAGATTCTAAATCCTCTCTGTCCCACTACCAAGTTTTATCCTCTTGATGATTACAAGTGTAAGTAACTTACACACATAAAGGAAGGGATTTATAGCCCACACACATGAAAAGCACTTTGGGGTCCCAACACTCCCATGTGCTCTTTCAGAACCTATTCCAGTTGGCATTGTGCTATAAATGACCTACATCCACCCCAATATCACATGCTGGACTTGACATAAAAAGAACACTTTTCATATTCCTTTTTTGTAGACTTAGCTCTAGGTATACATCTTCCTTCTTTCTGTTTCTTTTCAAAGACTGAACTTTGCTTGAGCTATCATTATAATTTCCTTAAATTATAATGGGCATATAAAATCATATCTTCTGGCTATCTCAAGTGTGGAATTTTCCTTCGCATTGGCAAGTTTATGGCCTACACAGGGTAACACCTCTTAGCTCCCATAACTCTCTACAAGAAAGCTACTCCAATAAGAGCCTTCCCACACAAACCATGCGATACTGTGTCTTGGATTTGAGACCAAGGCCCATTTTACACTAGCATAGTAAGGAGTAAAAGGAAAGATAAATGTTGAATCAGATACATCATTTGAAATTTATTTGGTTTCTGATTTTTTTATCCAATCTCCCTCCCTCATGCCCAGAAAAGTTAAAAATGTTTTTTGTCAGAGCTATTTAATGCCTAAGAACATTTTCAATCCTTCAGTTAAACTTCTCAAAAAAGTCTTCTGAAGGACAGGAAATGAATGTTTAGCCAAGAGTAAATGAAGTTGAATAGGAAAAAGCTTAAAATTTGTTCCAAACTTTGAACCCACTTTTTCTGAGTGGGTTCTATACTTGGCAAAATATTCTCTGATTTATCACAATAATGTTTGTCTAGACACAGTTACTAGATAACTGGGTACATGTTTTTTCCATTTTCCATTTATCTTAACATCTTAGCACACAAGAAGACTAAATTCCTTTCTGCAAATAAGAAAACACAGTATCATCCATTAGAGATTTCGAGCTTTTCCTTGAGTCCACTTGGAAGTCACTTGATTCTGATATGCTTCTCTTTAGCAACTAACACAAGCAGACCAATTCTATTTGTAAGAAAGATCCATGATGATTTATTTTGGATTATGACATAATAATCATGATTATGTTTAAAGGATGGAGTAGATATTCCAAATCTGTTAATAAAAAACATTTTCTTAATTTCAGAAATGTGACAGCCTCCCTAAAATGAAGACACAGGACCTTAGTCAGACATTTAAAACAACCCAAACCTAGTGTTATAAAGGAAAGAAGTTGAGCAAGGATCAGATGACAAATTTCTTACATTCAGAATGACATTTATTTTTTTCATTTAGGATTTACTCATTAGTTCAAATTAACATTGTTAATTGTTTAATTTCCCATCATTTAAAAGCATAAGTGAGTCTTGGTTATAAAAGTTCATGTTGACTTTTATTGCGCAGTTGAAGCTCACAGCACAATACTTGTTTCTTTTAGCTCTTTGATTTGTTCATTTCTTTGTTTACTTAAGAGAATAAAAGTTTAGTGATATACATACTCAAAGAGAAGCTTTGTGTAGAGCAACTTGTAGAAATGAGACTAGATGGATGTCCAACCCAGTCTCAGAATTTTGGTAGGAAAATGAGAAGTAATCATAACCCAGAAAAAATATTGCTCCCTGCTTACTGTAATGACTCAAATACACAACGTCCTAATGGGGAGATTTATCATACATATTAAGATAAATTAGAAACTTAGTTCAATTTGTACGTTCAACTATACAAGGTGTTGGTGGCTAGAAAATCAAAACTCCTGAATTTTATTATTTGAAGCACTATCTCCCTTCCACCAAACCACAATTTCCCACTCCCCACAAGGTAAATGACAAATCTAACAGACATAAAATAAGAAATAAATGGTGGATTCCAGAGCACCAAAGAGGACAAAAAGTTGGCTCATCATGAATAGGAATTATGGAGTTATCCTGAGGTAAGATAGGAATAAAACACTAGGAAGTGAAAGTTTACCATTTTTACATTAGTTGAGAAAACAGGAGTTTGGAGAAAGAACTGAAAGATTGAATAAAGGAGCAAGAGAGTCAGACAAAGGGCCAAAAAACAAAACAAAACAAAACAAAAAAACAGACCCCTTCAAGGTAGAATTTCATACATACTATGTCTTAAGCTCTGGGTTTGTAAATTTCTAGATAGAAACAATGTGCAAAATCTATTTTAGTTAGCTTTTCATGAATAGAATGCCTACTCATTCACTATGCCTTATCAAAATGGAATTAGGAAACTTTATATTTAGCAACACAGATGATCCAAAACAGTCCCCTTTCACATAATTCAGTAGCTATTATAAAAAGCCAGACTTCACTCTCCTACGCAAGGCTTATGATTAGCATTAGATTTTAAGGCAAGGTTCAAAAGACCATGGGTATAAGGATATTCATCAAATTAAAAATGTGTCCCATTATACTCCATGCTTTATAGTCATTGTCATTAGGTATTTTATCACTTTGACATTCCTGATAAAATTCTTGCTGGCTGATAATGTGTATGTTTTAGAGTGTTGATCTTAACTGGCTCTAGAAACTCAGTTAAGCTCATGTAACAAACTGGTAGTAAATGAAGATCATAACTTTGATCTAAATTCCCCAAATTAAATGAGTTTCTTAAAAGCCAGTTGTGTCCAATGAATATTATCAACTTATGAACATAGAATTTGCTTTGAGTTCATAGAATAAGGTCTATTTGTGAATGCTATGGTTCACACCCAGATTCTGCCTTCAGGCGAGACCTAGTAGTGTCAGCTACTGAAAGCTTGTAGCTGCATCCCTCCCTGGGAATTACACTAAGACGTCAAATAGAGCTGCTTCAGCCTATGCTCCTTGCACTGGGCAGGCTCACGCTATGTTCCTTGCACTGGGCAGCCTCATGCTGTGCTCCTTACACTGGGCAGCCTCATGCTACGTTCCTTGCACTGGGCAGCCTCATGCTATATTCCTTGCACTGAGCAGCACACATCCTCTGTGTGGAAGTAGAAAGTCCTGAACCCCTTGCCTCAATTCAAGACAGTCCCAAATGGCTATTACAACTTCACAGCTCCTGAAGGATTGGCTGAGGCCCCTGCTCTAACTTCAGCTTCTCCCTCTGCCCAATCATGCTTCCTATACTCCCTCACTGGTCTTGGTCCCATAGCCACTTTTTGAATAAAATTTCTGTATGTAAATCTCTGTTTCAGAAACTGTCCTAAGTCAACTATATACATGAGTAGATTCAAAGATGAAGATATAAAGTGTTTACCATATATGGTCTAGAATTATGATACTATTTCTGTCTGTTGTTTTAACTAAATTTGTGAGAAAAAAATAGTAATGAAAATAACTAAAATTTTTTTTGAGTGTTTACTTTGTCCCAGGCATTCTTCTAATGAGTTACGTAAAATGCTTTAAGACGCAAAAATGTAAAAACACACTTTGAGACAGACTGAATTATTATTTCTCTTTTATAGATAAGAAAACTGAGGTATATAGAGTAATGGAACTGTGAGTTAACATGAAAATAAAATGATGTAATTGAACTTCTTCCTATTTACCTAGGCTTTAAATGCAGTTTAAATAGAGTAATTAAAAATAAGGTCAAATATTAAAGTTCAATGTTTAATGATTTGCACAGAATATGTGCTTTAATAAATAGTTATTTATATGAAAGAATGACTGACAAAGAAATTACATTTTTGTAATAAAATAATTTAAAAAGGAAGCAAGAGCTACACTATACTTAATGGTTGGAAAATGGATGTTTTACCCCTAAGATTAGGAATGAGGCAAGAATGTCCTCTCTCACCAACCCTATTCAACATTATATGAATTAGTCCATTATACAAGGAAAGTCTTAGCTAGTCCAATATGTCAAGAAAAGGCATACTGATGGAAGGAATACACAAAACTGCCTTTGTTTGCAGATGGCATGATTGTCTATATAATAAATCCCAAAGAATCAACTAAAAACACTCCTAGATAATTAGTGAGTATAGCAAGATGGAATGTACAAAGTTAATTTATAAAAATCAACAATTTTCTTATATATCAGCAATGGTCAATTGATATTTAAAAGTAAAAAAAAAAACAAAACATTTACAATAGCACAAAAAACAAATATAAATCTAGCAAAATATGTACAGGATCCATATATGGAAAACTATAAAAGTCTGATGAAAAAAGTCAGAATATTTAAATAAATGAAGAGGTATTTCATGCTCATGGATTAGAAGAATCAATATTATTAAGATGTCAATGTTTCCTAACTTAGATTAGAAACAACATGAGTCAAATCAAAATCCTAGCAAGCAGTTTTTAGACATCGATGTAATGATTGCAATGTTTACATGGAAAGGCAAAAGATCTGAAATAGCTAATAAAATACTGTACTTTAGAAGATTAATATTCTCCATCTTCAAGATTTACTATAAAGCAACAGTAAAAATAACATGGAATTGGTGAAAGAATAGACACATAGATCAATAAAATCAAACAGAAAGTCCCAGAAATAGACTAGCATAAATATAGTCTACTGATCTCTGATAAAGAAGCAAAGGCAATTCAATGAATAAAGGATAGATGCTTCAACAAATACTGCTGGAAAAATTGGATTTCTGTATGTAAAAAACAAAACAAAAGAACCTACACACAGACATTACACATTTCACAAATTTTAACTTAAATGTAAAGTGCAAATCTGTAAAATGTCTTGAAGAAAACATAGGATAAAATTTTGGTGACATTGGGTTGGGCAGAGTTTTTAGATATAACTCTTAAAGCATGATCTATGAAAGAAAAAATTGCTGAGTTGGAGTTTATTAAAATTAAAAACTTCTGCTATGCAAAAGACATGGTTAAGAGAACGTAAAGACAACCCACAAATTGGGAGAAAATATTTGCAAGCACATATATGACAAAGGCCTTGCATCTTAAATATGTACATTGAACTCTTAAAAGTGAACAATAAGAAAATGAACACCCTAATTTCAAAATGGGCAAAAGACCTGAATAGACACCTCACCAAAGAAGATATACATGTGGAAAATATCCACAAGAAGGATACTCAATATCATTTGTCATTGGAGAATTGCAAATTAAAACAACAATGAAATGCCACTATACATCTATTAGAATGGCTAAAATTAAAA
This sequence comes from Cabassous unicinctus, assembly GCA_029593785.1. Taxonomy (NCBI): domain Eukaryota; kingdom Metazoa; phylum Chordata; class Mammalia; order Cingulata; family Chlamyphoridae; genus Cabassous; species Cabassous unicinctus. The sequence continues at coordinate 33,266 of JAQZBX010019307.1, forward strand.
AAGAAAAAAAACCCAAAACTGACAATACCAGTTGCTGGCAAGGATGCAGAGCAATAGGAATTCTCACACATTGCTGGTCGGAATACAAAATTGTATTGTCACTTTGACAAACATTTTGGCAATTTCTTATAAAGCTAAACACAGTATTGCCATACAATCTAGTAATCACATTCCCAGGTGAGTTGAGAACTTAAGTACATGTATCAAAATTGTGTTAAGGTTTATAGCAACTTTATTCATAATCACCAAAACCTAGAAGCAACCAAGCTGTCTTTCAATAGGTAAATGCATAAACAAACTGTAATACATCCAAGCATGGAATAGTATGCAGTAATTTTTAAAAATGAGCTATCAAGCCTTGAAAAATACATGGATGACTCTTAAACACATATTTTTAAGTGAAAAAAGCCAATCTGAAAAGGCTATATCAGTAGTCTATGCTCGGTGGCAAGGCCCCAGGATGTGTATATCCATTGCGGGTGTAGTACCACACAGATGGGGAATGGTTGTGTGGGGTGTTTTTGGGGGTGTGGGCGGTGGGGAGCATGGGAATCCCTGTAGTTTCTGAGTAATATTTGGGTAATCTAGGCACCTTTATAAAATGTATATATATATATATATAACAAATA